>JBBGZY010000628.1:670000-896449 GCA_037952925.1 Lithobates clamitans
GAGGCCGGATTCACCATCATCCTGGAGGAGGCTGGGCCCAGTGTCAGGCAGGAGGTGGCTGCTCCCAGTGAGGTGGCTGGGCCAAGTGAGGTGGCTGGGCCAAGTGAGGTGGCTGGGCCAAGTGAGGTGGCTGGGCCCAGTAGGAGCCTCACCCAATCCCAAGTGCCTCCCCTCCACCTTCCCAAAAAAAGGGCCAAGAAGGGGATGGTCACACAGGACGCGTCCCTGCGCCTCATGCAACAGGCCACCCGTTTTTTAACAAGCCCCCCCGAAGCGGAAGAAGCCTATGGCTGCTACTTAGCCAGCAGGCTTCTTCAGATGGATTGGGAGCAGCGCCTCATTTGTGAGCGCCTATTTGGGGAAACAGTCCATAAGGGGCTGCAGGGCACGCTAACCAAAAACACCCAACTACATGAGGCAGCCCCCCCCCTCCTCCTCCTCCTCCTCCTCCTCCTCCTCCTCCTCCTGCCACAACTGAAACACCAGAGCCACAGCCTCAAAAGAAGGCTACAGGGAAGGCTACAGGGAAGGCTGCAGGGAAGGCTGCAGGGAAGGCTGCAGGGCAGCGTGGAGGAAAGGCTGCAGGGAAGAGAAGAAAGTGATGACCTGGGTTCAGTCTGGTCTGACAGAAGACGCAGGCTGTTGTAGGACCACAGTCTGGGGACATCTAGATCATCTGCTGGTGCTGTTGATCTCTGGGATTCTTGGACCAGATTGTGCTCCCTCTTATATGGACTCCTCAAGATCCCAATTTTCTTGTACACCGACTTTTTCCAGCGTTGACTTCCTCTTTATTTTATTTTGACCATGAATAAATGGATCTTTTTTGAGTTTAGCAAAAGACTTTTATGTGTTTTCTTTTAAATCATTGATTTTACACACAATGTTAAATTAACAAGGGACAACAATCTCATTGAGTTTTAAAAAAACACACCAAAAATACATTACTAATGTTAAGAATGTTCAAGTGGTAAGTCTTGAAAAAAAAATATATACATAAACAAAAACGGTGCTTTGGGTTAACTTTATCTAAAAATTAAAAAATAATCACTAGAAAAAAAATAA
The DNA here is from genome assembly GCA_037952925.1 of Lithobates clamitans. NCBI lineage: Eukaryota > Metazoa > Chordata > Amphibia > Anura > Ranidae > Lithobates > Lithobates clamitans. The sequence goes on from JBBGZY010000628.1 coordinate 671,066, forward strand.
AAAAGAATAATGGGTTCTTTGTGGTAACTTTACAAACATAAAAAAAAAAAAAAAAAAAGGGAAAAAGTTTTATTAGTATGGAAACATTGTTTATAAAAAGCATACTATATCATTCATGAGATCAAAGAGAAAAAGAATTCAGAAATCAGTTTGGGAGAACTCTGATTATGAACAGCAAAACACCTTCGTTCTTTAGAGCATTCGTAAAGAAGAAATAAAATGCGCTGCATTCAACGATCACAGATTTTGCAGCGTGATGAATGTGCTACCTACAATACAAACACTAGTTTTACTAGACCGAGTGCTTCCGTTTAGTTTTTGCTTATGAGCATGCGTCGTTTTTTTGTCCGTAGGACTAGCATACAGACGAGCGGACTTCGGGGTCCGTCGTAGTTACGACGTAAAGATTTGAAGCATGTTTCAAATCTAAAGTACGTCGGATTTGAGGCTAAAAAAGTACGTTGAAAGTCCGAAGCAGCCCACACACGATCGGATTACCAGCCAGCTTTAGTCCGTCAGCGTCCGTTGGACTTTTGTAGACGAAAAGTCCGACCGTGTGTACGCGGCATTAGTCAGTAAATTTTGTAACTAAGTAATTTTTCTCCTTCACTGATGTGTGCTGATGAGGTGGCACTGATGGGCACTGATAGGCTGAACTGGTGGGCGTTGATGAGATGGAACTTATGGGTACTGATTATGTGGCACTGATGAAGAGGCACTAATATGCTGCACTTATGGGCACTGATAGGTGGCACTGATATGTGGCACTGATGGGCACTGTTAAGTGGCCCTGATGGGCACTGATAGGCGGCACTAGTGGGCACCGATAGGTGGCACTGATAGGCGGCAGGGATAGGCGGCACTGATAGCCATCACTGACTGGCATTGATAATGGGCACTGATTGCTGCCACTGGTGGGCACTGATTGCTGCCACTGTTGGCGCTATATTGTAATCAGGGCACTGATGATCAGTGCCCCGATTACATGTGGAGATGTCCCCCTGCATGGAAATGCCGCTGATCGGCTCTCCTCGCCACACACTCTGTCAGTGTGAGGCGAGGAACGCCGACTACCGGCATCTCCGTGTTTACATGTGACTGGCTGTGATTGGACACAGCCGACCACATGGTAAAAGAGCCGCGGACGAGGCTCTTTACAGAGATCGGGCTTGCGCCGTGCTGCGCGCCCTCGCGCGAGAGGGGCCATTCTGGGACACCGTCATATTGGGCTTCAGCAAAATGGCAGCCTCCAGTAAAGAAAAAAATAAACAATGCTGGAGGCAATTTAGCGCATGCACTGATTTTGGTAGCATAATTATTAATGTGGAAGGTAAGGATGCATCGATATCGAGTATTTGCATGAGTACACATACTAAGGAAAATGCTCCTGATACCCGAAACCAATACTTTGCGGTGTGATTTGCATCCATACAAAATGAAGGGCCGCAAATCGCACTGCAAAGAATTGCGTGCGATTTGAATAGGAACATCTGCGGCTTGGGCTCCTCCTGCCTCCCCTATGGCTTTGTTCCCCACATCTCCAGTGGCTTTCTCCCCCCAGCCTCCAGCAGTTCCAGCCATTCACTGGACCCCTTCACCCCCCAGCCCCCCGATCTTGCTGTACCAGATTGCCGCGATCCCCCGCTGTCAGACGCCGAAAAGCTGCTTCACCGGTCCAGGGATTTGAAGTCCCTGCGGCTTTCTCTTTTCTGCTTGCAGTGCTGACAGTACAGACTGCAGGAATTTTAAATGGTCAGTACCATCGCATGGACGGCGATGACCAATCAGAAGCCATCTAGCTCATACTGTCATCACTGCAAGGAAAGGAGAGAAAGCTGCAGGGATTTCAAGTCCCTGGACCGTTGAAGCGCCTTTCCGGCATCTGACAGCAGGGGATCGCGGCAATCTGGTACAGCAGGACCGGGGGGGGGGTCCAGTGGATGGCTCGAACCGCTGGAGGCTGGGGGGAGAGAGCCGCTGGAGATGTGGGGAAACAAAGTCATGGGAGAGGCAGGTGGAGCCCAACAAGCAGCCGCTGATGTCCACAGTCGGATCAGGAGCCGGAGCTGGTGAAACCCATCATGCCGAGAGGTTCCCACGCTCCTGTGTAAACTCAGGCTCAAAATCACCATGACAAGCCTGGGTTCACACAAGAGCGGAGGGGGAAACTGCATAAGATTCAGGCAGGAATCGCACCGCATTCCTGTTCAAATTATGGGGAAAGTTCTGTTTTAGGTAAAGACTACATCCTAATGGAAAATGTGTGTCTGTTTCTGTTGCCTCTAAAACATCATACTGGCTAATAGGACAATTTTAACAATGCAAAACTGCCGGTCTTACTGTAAGTAGGTGTCACACACAGAAACTAAAATTCAATGGCAGCTAGAGACAGGAACACCAAAATATAAGTCTGTTTAACCAGAACGATTGAAGTTTTTCTAGTAATATAATTCCCATATCAGGTGTCGACTGTAAATGCAAGTAGAGTTTATCTTTTCTTTAACATTAGTAAATCTAATAATTAGTAGCAGCTGAAAATTCTTGCAGGTATTGTATACAAAATATGCAGATAGAAAAGATGTAGAGAGTTCATTAACCTGCAGCAGCCATAGCAAAAAAATTATAGGAACTCTAATTGGAGGCTAAAGGTTAATAAACTGCCTGACAATGTAAAACAAATAAAAAGCTACTTACGGGGTGGTGATCTCGGTGTACATGTTCAGGAAGAACCCTCCAAGCAGGTATCCTACAGCTGGGCCAACAATAGCCGCAGTGTAAAATATTCCTAAATGAAGAGGACATGGTGAGAAATTAGTTGATGTTCCGCAACTGCAAAGAAAAACTGGTTGTGGACTTATGAGGGACTCAGTGAGATCAACCTAATGCCGCGTACACACGAGCGGACTTTTCGACCGAACTGGTCCGACGGACCCAGTCCGGAGGACAATCCGACCGTGTGAGGGCTTCGTCGGACCTGCAGCGGGCTATTTCGGTCGAAAATCTGACAGACTTTAGATTTGGAACATGTTTCAAATCTTTACATCGGAACTCCGCCGGACCCAGTTCCTATCGAAAAGTCCGCTCGTCTGTCTGCTAGTCTGATGGACGAAAACCGGCGCTAGGGCAGCTATTGGCTACTGGCTATCAACTTCCTTATTTTAGTTGTGTAGGCAAGTCCGTTTGTTGGGAAAGTCCGCTGGAAGTCTGCTGAAAGTCCATTGGATAATCCGACCAGTCCAGTCAAAAAGTCTGCTCGTGTGTACGCGGCATAAGGCGTGTCTCTTGTTTACCTGGCCCATAAACAGGTACACTTTTTTGCAGCCAAGCATACATACACTATATTGGCAAAAGTATGGGGACAACTGACTCTCACGACCAACCACTTCAAGGTACAGGTTCAGGTGAGTGAAGGATAGTGTTGATGCTTCACCATACTGAGACGGTTCATACAATTGTGCTCTTCCAACCTTGTGATAGTTTGAGGAAGGCCCTAGTTATCCCGGAATGACTATGCCCCTGTGTACAAAGCCAGCTCTATAAAGACATGGTTTGATGAGTTTGGTGTGAAGGAACTCGAGCGTCCTGCGCAGAGCCCTGACCTCAACCCTATGAAAACCTCTGGGATGAATCCTAACGCCGACTGCAAACCAAGTCTTCTCCTCCAACACCAGTACCTAACTTCAGAAATGCTCTTTTGCTCATTCTCACAGACACAATTCAAAATCTTGTGAAAGTTCTTTCAAGAACAGTGCAGGCTGTTCTAACCACAAAGGAAAGGCCAACACCACTTTAATGTCCATTGTTTTGAAATTGGATGACCACAAAAGTTTGGCTATGTAGTGTATACATGTATATGCCTATATGCCTCAGTATATGCCTATAAAGCAGATGATGACCTCGTCTCAGGGGAAGCCACGGTTTCCTGAAACTTAACTCAGTAGAAAGAATAGCAACCTGACAACTTTTTTTTTAAACCTATCTGCAGTAGTTGTCCTTTAACAACTGTGTCAGAACTACAACAGTGATACATTTTTGTTGTAAGTGGGATTCTGAAAGGGTTGCTCTGGCATTCCAATAATGTTGTATTCAAGACACCAATGCACTACATTCTTTTTATGTCACAAGAGAGAATGTCAGAAGTATAATGAATGTGAAATGCTGGCATGGAAAGAATATGGAGGCGTTGATAAGTCAAAGCATGCAAGGAATGTAAAGTAAACCTGTTTGACTGACCCAACAGTAGAGTCAGAATGAAGGCATCAAGAGTATGTTTGATAGTTCCTGTGGACTTAGAAACCCCTGTGTACCTGGGGGGGGGGGGGGGGGGGGGTACATGCTATACACAGGACCTCAACTTTTAACCTGTTCTAAGCCTGGCCAACTTAGAGGTAGGTTACAACCCTGCGATCAGCAGATCCAATAGAGAAAGTTTACTGGCCACAGAGGGCCTCACACTACACTGTTGAACAGCAGGGCAACTGTTATCTTTGGAGTGATTGGGACTCATTAGTAACTCAGAGTCTAGAAGGTCTTTCATAGTGTGGGTCTTAGATCCAGGGGCTTCCAAGATGCACTAAAAACCAAATGAGGATTAACAAATGTATACTGTGCTTGCAGTTGGATACTACTGTCCATTCTAAAATCTCAACAGGTGCACTTTAAAGTGGAACTAAGGTGCAGTAAATCTAATGTTATAGTGAGCCCAGTTTCCCCGCTATTAAGATGGCCACAGGTGGATCGAAATTTGGCCAAATTTCGACTGGCCAAATTTCGGTTCATGTGTGGCCACTGCAATCTAAAGAAGTCAATCTACTGATCAACTTCTGTTGAATGGCCCTGTCGGATAAAAGTTGCTCGATCAGCACTGCAGGTAACAGGCTGCAGCCCGGATCTGTGTACTCTGGCAGTAGAGGAGTCTCCCTGCTGTCAGAATACAATAGCACATTGGAAAGGATTCCACCATCCACCTCAAATGGGTTCCTTTTTTTTTCCTGAGCCCGTGGACTAAATGAAAAAAGAAAAAATCTATTTTTGTCCACCTGTTTTGTGGGATTCTTCCCATTGTTGTCTCGCTGTTTTATATGAAACTTCTAATAGAAATGATTGAACCAGAAAAAACTGAACCATGTATGACCAACTTGAGGCTGGTTATACAAGGTTAGATTTTTATCATTCAATCCCATAAACAAGAGAAATCAATAGTTTTCTTTAGCCATGATATACAGCGTGGGTGGAAGAATACCCCTGCCGGCTATTGTATTCAGACAGTACCTGCGCTGTCAGTATACTGATAGGATGCAGTTGCTGTTTGTCCTACAATGTTCTACCTGGCTCCTTTGATTTTTCAGTGAAGTTCTCTCGTGACAGGTGGTTGCAATGGGGCCATCCATGGCTCAAATTTTGGCTGATTCAGCAAAACCTGGCCAAAATTCAACCTTTTTGGTCAACTTTATACTCAGCTTTCCCTGATTCAATTAGTTATTGGATGGATAGCGTATTACCGCAGCCAGCCGCTTGTCGTAACCTTAGGTGGCTGGCCCATGTAAGCATGCTACACTCCCAATTCAATGCTATAGAAAGATCTTAGGCCGGGTTCACATATGTCCGGCCGCAGTTCCCAGCATGGGGTTTGGTGCGTCCCTATTCAGGTCCAAATTTTTGCCTGAATTCCCACCTGAATTGGACCCAAAGATGCACAGGACCCTTTCTGAATGTGGACCGCGGCCGCCCCTGACCTGTGTCAACTGGCTCCATTGAGGGGAATCCGCATCCAATTTGCATATATACATGAACCCAGCCTTACTCTGTGCTCCAGCAGAGTACCAACTCTCCAAAGAACTGTGGGCACAATATAAGTCCTGTATAATAATAATAACTGAATGGCCTATTCTGAAAGATTTTATCAGGCAGTTGGCGGCACCAATGTTATCTCTATGAATGGGAAGCTAGTCGGCACCCTGACAAACAGGCTTCTGGTCTACAGCTGGCACTTACCAGTACAGCAGGCACGATCTCTGTTGATTATGGGGAACCAGCTTGCAGGTAAGAGTACAATATGCCTAAAGTGCTAAAGATACACTTATCCTTAAGACATTCTCAAAGGTAATAAACTTGCTGATATTGCGCTATATATCTACTATACTTTGTTTGAAGTAGAGATATTTTTTATAGTTTACTTATAGGTTATAGTCATGTGAGTGGACCGTTTATCACAGCCTTGGACTTTATCCAGATAAAAAAAGTGTCATATACTATCATCAAAAGGAAATGAGAATTCAATGCCTGATCCACCACGCACTGTACTATGACAAAGGAATTTTTAGCAAATACATCCATGGCTTTATGGGACGATGATGTATAATGTATGTAATGTATATGTAAAAAGAAGAGCGAAAATGCAGGTAAAATAATCTGCATGAGATATATTTATAAATGTCTAAGATCTCAGGAGTCTGGTAGCCAACTGGCTTTCATGGCCGCTTACAGACAGATTGACAGGTTCAGCAGTGTCACATCTATGGCAGCAGCCGCTGTCTGCTGGCCGACTGCTGTCAGGGAATACCATCAACGTATAAAGTTTAAATGCCTCATCAAATCAATTTAGCTCCCCCAGACTCCCCTTCCAAAGGATAAAAATCACTAAGGCTCCATTGACACCTGAGCGTTTAGGAATCACAGGCAGAAACGCAGCAAAATGCGGGACATGTTTGCGATACCATTATTTCTTGCCAACAAAATGCATGAAAATCGCAGCAAAATCCGCAACGCCAAACGCACTTGAACATAACTTTAATGGCATCCCAGTCTTAAGCCTTGTACACACGGTACGATTGTTGGCCAACCAAACGTCTGATTTTTGTCAAAAGGGCGTGTGCCAGGATCTTGTCTTGCATACTAACGGTACACAATTGTCGTGCAACAAACACGAACGTAGTGACGTACTAGGAGGAATTTCAGCTCTTGAGCGCCACCCTTTGGGCCCCTTCTGCTAATTTCATGTTTGGAGAGCATTGATTCCGAGCATGCGTGTTTGTACTTTTCGACTTTTGTGTGACGGATTTGTGTACTGACCATAAGAAAATCTGACGTCAAACCATTGTCCGTCGAAAATTTAATAGCCTTGCATTCAACATTTGTTGGCCGAAAATTGGACAACAATTGTCAAAAGGAGCGTATGAACGGTAAGATTTTAGGACAACAGTCTGTCAACAGACAATCCCCTGCCAACAATCGCACCGTGTGTACGAGGCTTTAGTCCGTAGGGTTCAATAATGAGTTGGCCCACCCTTTGTAGCTATAACAGCTTCAACTCCTCTGGGAAGGCTGTCCATAAGGTTTAGGAGTGTGTCTATGGGGATGTTTGACCATTCTTCCAGAAGTGCATTTGTGAGGTCAGGCACTGATGTTAGACTCTAATTCATCCCAAAGGTGTTCTATCGGGTTGAGATCAGGACTCCTTGCAGACCAGTCAAGTTCCTCGCTCATCCATGTCTTTATGGACCTTGCTTTGTTCACTGGTCCAAATCATTTGGTGGAGGGGGGATTATGGTGTGGGGATGTTTTTCAGGGGTTGGGCTTGGCCACTTAGTTCCAGTGAAGGGAACTATTAAGGTGTCAGCATACCAAGACATTTTGGACAATTTCATGCTCCCAACTTTGTGGGAACAGTTTGAGGATGTCCCCTTCCGTTCCAACATGACTGCACACCAGTGCACAAAGCAAGGTCCATAAAGACATGGATGAGCGAGTTTGGGGTGGAGGAACATGACTGGCCTGCATAGAGTCCTGACCTCAAACTGATAGAACACCTTTGGGGTGAATTCGAGCAGAAACTGCGATCCAGGCCTTCTCGTCCTACATTAGTGCTCGACCTCACAAATGCGCTTCGGGAAGAATGGTTAGTGCCCTAACAATCAACGGAAATCCTGCCATGTGGTTAGATCATGCCTGGATGACTGACCATGCCTGCGTGTCCAAAACCAAATGTAAGTTGTCCACGTGCATTCCAGTCCAAGAGATCAGTAATTAGCTTGTTTTAACATCCCAACTCTAGCCTAAGTAGATCATGTGTAGCCATTCCTCTGATGACTACACATGCCTTTTTATTTGGTCTCATCAAAGTAGAAACGAGCAGATAGGTTGGCAATATTGTATCTCTTCATTTACAATGTGGTATGACTACATTCAGCTTTTTTAGGGAAGCAAAAAAAAAAAAAAAGCAGATGTTATTAGCATTTTAAAGAAAACAGTTGAACAGACGGCTTGGGGTTAATTTACTAAAGGCAAATAAACTGTGCACTTTGCAAGTGCAGTTGCTTCGAAGCTTATAAATGAGGGAGATCTCTGCTGACTTCCATCATCCAATCATGTGCAAGCACAAATGCTATTTTCTTTGCATGTGATTGGGTATTCTTCGCAAAGAGACGCTTCACCTCCTTTACTAAGCTCTGGAGCAACTGCACTTGCAAAGTGCACAGTCTATTTGTCTTTAGTAAATCCACCCCCATGAGTGTAGCTTCATTGAGAAAAATATCTGCCAATACATCCAAAAATTTGAATATCACATTTCAAGAAGCAAAATTGATGAGTTTGTGTAGCTGGAATAAGACTATAGTAAGGGCTCTAGATTGTAAAGTTCCTTCAGGAAGTAATGTGGTGACTTCTACAGTATGTGGTCTTTAAACCGTTAAGGAACACGATGGCTGTTGTATAGTGACTCTAAACAGGCTGGAACCGCTTCAGCATCTGGCACACTTATGTGTTTATCGGATGCCTGGTCCCCCCCCCATTCATGTTGTGGTTGTTTCCTCTAGAGTTTATCACTAGAAGTTACAGTAGTGACACAGGGGCCGGGAGAAGGAACCACAAAGTGCAGCAGGGGACCAAGCATACGACACATACGGAGTGCCAGATGCTGAAGATGTTTCAGCCAGTGGAGCTCATGAAGGCAGTGGAGATCAGCAGCACGGTGGCAGGAGGGTAAGTACATAGGTGTGCGCAGCCTATTGCATTAGGGTGTGCACCCCAGATCTCAAACACACGACTTTCTCCGCAGCCTCAGCTGCACTGGACAGTGAATGAATTGGGAAATGCTCTATGCTTGTTATTAACGAACACCATAAATGAGTGTGTTCCCGGTATTCATTTCGAAAAGGGAAAGGGGTCGGTAAATTACATGTTGACTAGCCCTTTTCTCCCGCTTTCCATCCTGAAACAGCAGCCGAGGGGAGAAGAGAGAAGAGGAGGGAAGCCAGCAGCAATGTGTGGGGGCAACACTGTGGAGGGGAGTCCAGGCAGTAGGGGGAGTCAGCACAGCACACCGAATGATTAGGGTGTGCCCGGGCACACCCCCTGCGCATGCCTATGGGTAAGTATTAACCCTTTACTTTGAAGAGAGGGATTTGATTGAGCTATTGAGTCCGAGTTCACACCTATGTGAATTAGATGTGGGCTTCCCCGCATCCAATTCGTATAGCAGGAGAATGTGACTGGCTCCCTATGGAGTCGGTTCACATATCTCCATTGCGTGGAGCGCACTGCACAGAAACGCTGTGCGTCTTTGGCTCCCTTTCAGGGACGAATTCAGGCATAGAGTCAGACCTGATTCGTCCCTGAAACGGGGAACGGGGACGCACAGCGCTCCTGTGTGATCCACAGCCGGTTCCAGTGTGAACCCGGCCTAAAAAAAAAAAAAAAAAGTGACAGTAGCCTAAAATAAACCTAAAACAAGGGGGCAGCTACTGATGTCTTCCTAGTTGCCTGGCTGTTTTGCTGACCCAATGGCTTCAATTTAATCCTGAAACAAGCATACAGACCAGAAAATTTAGTAGCCCTTATCTGCATACTTGTTCTGCATCACTTGAAGCCATTGGATCAGTATAGCTGCTGGGCAAGTAGTATTTTCATAAGAAGCAGTGAAAAATTTCCTTTTATAACATAAGTAAGTAAATATACTGGAGTAAGCTTCTTGGTGAAAGAAATGCACAGAGACTGAAGCACAGCCAAAGGCACATCTTTGCTAATTATTGAGCACTTGCATACATTATGCATGTATACTTTTTAGCTAATTATTGGAAATAGCTTAGACAAATGGCAAAAGCAATGCCGTGGAAGGCTATAGCATTAAAAGACTACTCATAACACACAAACACTGAGAAACCTATACTCACCAATATACACTGGGGAATAGCTTGACTTGACGTTCTCATCTAGATAAGTGACTCCCAGTGTGTAGAGTGGTGTAGCTCCAATCCCATGAAGGAACTGTCCCAACATGAAGACATAGCGGTAGTAGGACAGCCTGGAGGTACGTTGAGAGACCCCATAAGTGTGATTGGAAGGGCACAGTCCCGTATCTTCAGCAAAGTTCACCTCGTATTCTCCAGTGCTGAAGTGCGGCAAAGCAAAGACTAAGGAACCAATGCCCATTATTAATACTCCCCAGCCCAACCAGCGAGGCTTGTGACCATTCCCCCCAAAGTAGCTAACAAATGTCAAGCACACGCAAGCTGCTATGTCATAGGAGCTGGCGATCAGTCCGCTATGATAGCTGTGCAGGTCAAACCTCCGTTCTATAGAGGTGATAACAGTGTTGATGAAACCGTTGACCACCATGCCCTGGAGAAAGGAGGCTATGCAGAGGAAAAAGAGCACCCCTTTAGATGTGTTGAACACTTGCAAGAAGGAGGGCTTGAAAGCACCCCACCCACACAAGTTCTCACTTTCGGAAGGTATAAAGTTAATTTCACAAGGATCGTCCCCATAGAGTGCTCTCCTAGCACAGGTTTCGTCATACAGACTTTCATCGTAGGAATCCGGAGTCCTGTCTGCATTGGAATGCAGCTGTGTCTTCGAGAGCAGGGCTTCCGCTTGTTCACCGCCATCCGGACTGGCCAAGCTGTATTCGCTGACGCTTCGGGAGGGTTCGACAAAGGAGAGTAGCTCTTGTTTGGAATTGAAAGAACTTTCCGGGGATAGATGATGGGGCATTTCACAGCAAAATGGATGGAGTGGTGGCTTCAGTTTCCTTGGGGTTGGAAATGTTCTGTGGACCCAAGAAGAACAAATGTCCCTGTACAAGACAAAAAAAAAAACAGTTAATGCTATGCCACCGCAGGAATAAGCAGCAGAAATGTGTAATATATTGGAACTCTTGCAATCTGAGTGAACACCTTTCTAGATACACATTGAGGAAACTTGGCTGCTTTAGTTTGCACATCTGCTCAGTATAGTTACATTGTTACATAGTAGGGGAGGTTAAAAAAAAGACACAAGTCCAACCTATGTGTGTGATTATATGTCAGTATTACATTGTACATCCTTGTATGTTGTGGTCGTTCAGGTGCTTATCTAATAGTTTTTTTAAACTATCGATGCTCCCCGCTGAAACCACCGCCTGTGGAAGGGAATTACACATCCTTGCCACTCTTACAATAAAGAACCATCTACGCAGTTTTCGGTTAAACCTCTTTTCTTCTAATTTTAGTGAGTGGCCATGTGTCATATTAAACGCCTTTTCGCAAAAAACTTTTATCCCTATTGTGGGGTCACCAGTACGGTATTTGTAAATTGAAATCATATCGCTTCTCAAGCGTCTCTTCTCCAGAGAGAATAAGTTCAGTGCTCGCAACCTTTCCTCACAACTAAGATCCTCCAGACCCTTTATTAGCTTTGTTGCCCTTCTTTGTACTCCCTCCATTTCCAGTACATCCTTCCTGAGGACTGGTGCCCAGAACTGCACAGGATACTCCAGGTGCGGCCGGACCAGAGTCTTGTAGAGTGGGAGAATTATCGCTTTATCCTTGGAGTTAATCCCCTTTTTAATGCATGCCAATATTCTGTTTGCTTTGTTAGCAGCAGCTTGGCATTGCATGCTATTACTGAGCCGATCATCTACTAGGATCCCAAGGTCCTTTTCCATCCTAGATTCCCCCAGAGGTTCACCCCCTAGTGAGTAGTTCACATTCATATTTTTGCCACCCAAATGCATTATTTTACATTTTTCTACATTAAACCTCATTTGCCATGTAGTTGCTCACCCCATTAATTTGTTCAGATCTTCTTGCAAGGTTTCCACATCCTGCGGAGAAGTTATTGCCCTGCTTAGCTTAGTGTCGTCTGCAAATACAGAGATTGAGCTGTTTACTCCACCCTCCAGGTCCTTTATGAACAAATTAAACAGGATTGGTCCCAGCACAGAACCCTGAGCGACCCCACTACCCACCCCTGAACATTCTGAGTATTCCCCATTTATCACCACCCTCTGAAATTGCCCTTGTAGCCAGTTTTCAATCCCATGTACTCATGTATGGTCCATGCCAACAGACCTTACTTTGTACAGTAAACGTTTATGGGGAACTGTGTCAAATGCTTTTGCAAAGTCCAGATACACCACATCTACGTGGCCTTCCTTTATCTAGATGGCAGCTCACCTCCTCATAGAAGGCTAAGAGATTGGTTTGGCAAGAACGATTCTTCATGAATCCATGCGGATTACTGCTAATGATACCATTTTCATTACTAAAATCTTATATATAGTCCCTTATCATCCCCTCCAAGAGCTTGCATACTATTGATGTTAGGCTAACTGGTCTGAAATTCCTAGGGATGTGTTTTTGCAGGGCTGGCTCAGCCCTTCCTTCTCTGAGCTAGCCGCTCAGCTGTCGGCTAATTGCCAGCTCTGTTCTCTCTCCACAGTTAACCAGCTGTTGTGGATCTGCTCGTCAGTCCCGTCTACTTAAAGACGTCCATCTCACTTCCTTACTGCCTTCGCCTTGGTCACATCACAAGAAACCATCACCTGCGTTCCTGTTTAAAGACTGGCTTGCTGACATCCCTTCTGTCTCCTTATCCTGCTTGCTGTTCCTCTACTTGGATCCCTGACTTCTGGCCTGGCTGATTACCCGACCTGGTTACAGAACTCTGGCTTGGCTGACTACCCAATCCGGTTACTGGACTCTGGCTATGCTTGAGTTGGTGCGTCTACCATCTGACCCATGAAATTGTCCTGCAAGACATTTAGGAACTGGCGAGCTTTAGACGAATGCGTGGTTCCCTCTGTACAGTCTATGTCTGGATAATTAAAATCCCCCATTATGATAACACTTCCATCCTTGCCGCTAATCCAAATTGTGATAGGAGGCCTGTCTCACCCTCCTCCCTCAGGTTAGGGGGCCTATATTATTTTCCCCATAGCTTTATCCGTTTGGAGCTCTACTCATAAGGATTCCACCTCCTCCCTAGCTCCCTTATTGATGTCATCTCTCACATTCACTTGTACATTATTCTTGATCAACAGGCATACCCCTTCCCCTTTTTTACCCTCCCTATCCCTACAATAAAGGGAATACCGTTGAATGGTTGCCAGTCAATCATGAAAGCTGTTGAACCAGGTCTCTGAAATTCCCACAAAATCTAAATCCTCCTCGTTTAACAGTATCTCTAGTTCACCCATCTTGTCCGCCAGGCTCCTGGCATTGGTGAACATGCCACGTAGTTTAGACCACTTGCATACTGTCCTTTTATTGGATGTTCCGAGATTGCAAATAGGACTTGTTACTATACTACCACGGGTTTATGTGCTTTAGTTAACCTACCACTAATGCCCCCAATACTACCCTCTGGAATATGTTTATTGCTAACTATCTCTACCTCTGGACCCTCCCCCCCGTCGCCTAGTTTAAAAAAAACCTCTAACTTTTTGGCCAATTTCACTCCCAGCAGATCTGCACCCTCCTCATTTAGGTGCAGTCCATCCCTTCTATAGAACTAGTAACCTACTGAGACGTCAGCTCAGTCCTCCAGGAACCTAAACCCCTCCTTACTACACCAGCTCCTCAGCCACTTGTTTACTTCCCTAATCTCCCTCTGCCTTTCTGGTGTGGCTCGATGTTTACTGGTAGTATTCCTGAGAATACTACCTTGGAGGTCCTTTTCCTCAATTTAGCTCCTAAGTCCCTAAAATCGTTCTTTAGGACACTCCATCTGCCTCTGACTTTTTCATTGGTGCCAACATGCACCATGACAGCTGGGTCTTCCCCAGCCCCTCCCAGTAATCTGTCCAACAGATCCATGATGTGCCAAACCCGAGCACCCAGTAGACAGCATACAGTTTGGCGCTTCTGGTCTTTGTGACAGATTGTACTCTCTGTCCTTCTAAGAATTGAGTCCCCTACCACCAGAATATGTCTATCCTTTCCCTTCACTTCCCCCCCCACTCTCACTGGAGGAGTTCTTTCTCTGGCAGCTAGGAGAGTCCCTCAGCTCCAGCAGTGCTGGTCCCTGACCGGTTTCACCAATGTACTTATTGGGATGCTCCAGCCCAGGATCGGCCTCCCTGACACTTCCCCCTCTATCTTTCCTGACTGTCACCCATCTACTCGTTTCTAGTGCCTGCACCTCTTTGTCTCCACCCGCCTCTGTTCTGGCCCCCAGAGTTGGAGGGTCTTCTCAGTGCTGACAGTTGCTTCCCTAGATTCAGAACCTGGGCTTCCAGGGAAACAATGTGCTTACATTTTGCACAGCAGTATTCGCCCTTGTTCTTCACCATCTTTGGGTCCTCGGTGCCTACGTGTTAACTGTGGGCAGCCGGATGTGATTCCTGTGGCTTCACAGATAGCTTTCCAATGCGCATGTGCGAACCGCGCTGTGCTTTGTGAATGGTCCTGAAGACTTCTGGTGCCTGTGACATGACCCAGAAGGTTGCATGTGGAGGGGGGGGACTTCTACAAGGAAGTTTTGACAGTTGCCCGCTCCCCCGACCCCCCAAAAAAAAATATAAGGAGGAGGAGGAGGACTTCTTTAAGAAGTATGTAACAGGTGGAGCTGGGACAAAGGTAGGCAGGAATACCCAAAACTCCCAGAAGGCAGGAACAGTCGGGAGTTATAGCAGATGGATATCACCAACCAAGGACTGATTCTACCCACAATACTTTGCCTCTAACTGAAATATCACTTTTGGTAGAGTGACCCTTCATTGATATATAAATGTTTTCTTGTTTTCTCTATTGTTCCTGCTGTTTAACTATAAAGATACTGTAGCTATGCCCGTTAATCTGCAAAATATGAAATAGAAATAATGTATTTTTCCCTTTGCCTTTGCTTGAATTGCACATCATCCCTAGTCTTTGCATGATACATAGATGCATGATGCATTGTTTTTTAACAGAATAAAAAACAGCCACAAACAGTCACAAACAGCAGCTTATGTGACACTGATCAGATGACCACTTTTTCATGAACAAATAGTTTCTTCCATGCTGTCATCAAAAAAAAAGGAAATCCTTTAAATTCTAAAAAAAACCCCACAATGTATAATACACACACACACACACTATGGAGGCCTGAGTCACCCTTTGGATTCTTACATTATATTACCAAAAGTATTGTCTATGGGAATGTTTGACCATTCTTTCAGAAGCGCATTTGTGAGTTCAGGCATTGATGTTGGACAAGAAGGCCTGGCTCACAGTCTCCGCTCTAATTCATCCCAAAGATGTCCTATCAGGTTGAGGACAGGCCAGTCAAGTTCCTCCACCCCAAACTTGCTCATCCATGTCTTTATGGACCTTGCTTTGTGCACTGGTCCAAATCATTTGGTGGAAGGGGGATTATGGTGTGGGGTTGTTTTTCAGGGGTTGGGCTTGTCCCCTTAGTTCCAGTGAAGGGAACTCTTAAGGTGTCAGCATACCAAGACATTTTGGACAATTTCATGCTCTCAACTTTGTGGGGACAGTTTGGGGATGGCCGCTTCCTGTTCCAACATTACTGTGCACCAGTGCACAAATCAAGGTCCATAAAGACATGGATGAGTGAGTTTGGGGGTGGAGGAACTTGACTTCCCTGCACAGAGTCCTGTTTTCAACCTGATAGGACATTTTTGGGATGAATTAGAGGGGAGACTGCGAGCCAGGCCTTCTTGTCCAACATCAGTGCCTGACCTCACAAATGTGCTTCTGGAAAAATGGTCAAACATTCCCATAGACAAACTCTAGTCCTAAACCTTGTGGACAGCCTTCCCAGAAGAGTTGAAGCTGTTATAGTTGCAAAGCGTGGGCCAACTTAATATTGAGCCCTACGGACTAAGACAGGGATGCCATTAAAGTTCATGTGCGTGCGAAAGGCGGGCGTCCCAATACTTTGGTAATATAGTGTATATCTCTCATGGACTCCAATAAGGTGAACTCCTCACCAATGGTCTTGCCCATAATGGAGTGTTGTCCAAATATATTCCACAGAATACAAAATAAATTATGCTTCTTATGCCGCGTACACACGATCGGACTTCTCCGATATGAAAAAAATTAAATAAAAGATATGACGGCTTTTCCAACGGGATTCAGCTCAAGTTTGCCTTGCATACACACGATCACGCAAAAGTTCGCTGAACTTATGACCGCCAAGAACGTGGTGACGTACAACACTACAACGAGCCGAGAAAATGAAGTTCAACGCTTCCGAGTATGCGTCGAATTGTTTCCAAACATGCGAAGGAATTTTGCGCGTCGGAATTGCCACAGACGATCGCATTTTCGGATAGGAACTTTTCCCGACCGAAAAATTGAGAACATGCTCTCAATCTTTTGCTGTCTGGAATTCGGCCAGCAAAAGTCCAATGGAGCATACACACACGGTCGCATTTTCCGCCGAAAAACTCTCATCGGTCTTTTGCGGGCCGAAATTCCGATCGTCTGTACGCGGCATTAGAGAATGTGACCTCCTCAAAGGTGCGCAGGCGTGAGGACAGAGATCATAACAGCATTAGACAATTTATCTAGGCTGTTATTCTTAAAATTTTTGGTTGGATAAACCCTTTAACAGCAGAAATCTGTAAAACGTATATTTATTAATTCTTCAATGGAATAGAGAGTGGTCAACCCATTGCTTGGTTGTTCAATGTTTCTCTGTACTTTAGTGTTGGAACCCTTCCAGTTCTGCTCTTGTGACAAACCCTGCTCAGCCCTAAAGGGATGCTTCAAAAACGCAGTGCAGTCCTAAATATGATGTGAAATAAAAATCTAATCTCCTGTAACTGACCACCCAAGACCCCCACACTGTGACTCATTTGTGGTCTCTGTTGGGACCAGGTGGCAGTCTGCTGCTGGCGCAGGGGATGTCAATACCTACGAAGAGCAAGAGTAGCTTACTCAGTCTCTTGAGACAAAAAGGGTGTCTCTGCTTGAGAAGATGTCAAGGTCCTCCACTAAAGCAGAGACCACACAACTGATGTGACCAGAAAACCATAACATTTTGGTAAAAGAGAAGTATGGCCTAAGCTTTTTTGGCCATACTCCTCTTGTGGGTCCCAAGAGTGAACTTGCTTGTGCTCTCCTGTGACCCAGAATCAGCCGCTAGTGGGCTAAAGCATCCTGTTGGCTGATGTCACCGAACCACTCCAGGCTCTGGAAGGATCCTGACAATAATGTTGATGCCCAACCGGCAGCTGGCTCAGCCTCTCAGAGAGCCGCTGAGAGCCTGAACCAGCTGCTCTTGCCCCCTCCCCAGCCCGGTGCTCCAGTGAGCACTGGAGGGGCAGAGCAGATAGTGGTGACTGACAGTCACTGCTCTCTGCTCAGAGCGGACTGAGAACTGAACAATTATATCATCTCTCAGTACTTGGGCTTAGAATTGGCAGGGGACAACTGCAGCATCACACTGATGCCGCAGCAGGGAGGTGAGTATATATGTTTGTTTTTTTGTATTCCCACACTACTTTGAAGAGCAAGACAATGTTATAACTTATGCCGCGTACGCACGAGCGCACTTATGAACCGAACTGGTCCAAAGGACTATCTGACGGACTTTCGATGGACTTCCAACGGACTTTCCGAATGAACGGACTTGCCTACACACGATCACACCAAAGTCCGACAGATTCGTACGTGATGACGTACAACCGGACTAAAATAGGAAGTTGATAGCCAGTAGCCAATAGCTGCCCTAGTGTCCGTTTTAGTCAGTCGGACTAGCATACAGACGAGCGGATTTTTCGACCGGACTCGAGTCCGTCGGAAAGATTTGAAACATGTTTAATTTCTAGGTCCGTCGGACTTTTGGGGAAAAAAAAGCCTGCTGGAGCCCACACACGATCAAATTGTCCGACGGAGTCCGGTCCGCCGGACCAAGTCTGCCGGAAAGCCCGCTCGTGTGTGTACGCGGCATTAGATGTAAACCATACCCCCTATGAACAATTAAATGTTTTTGTAGAAAAAAATACTGTTTTTGGCTTTTATTATCCTTTGTTGCTGCCCAGTGCTGCTGATCTCCTTCAGCCTCTTTCTGTCTACATGCACTCTGGCGATGGCTGAATGGCATTTCTCAGGGTGTTTTTTTTTTTTTCCTGATGGTGACAGCAGTAGACTATGCCTACATAATGTGCGTTGTAATGCCCATTTGTGGTCCCCATCAGAAGCCCATATGAAAGGGTGACAATTCATTTGACCAACTGGGAAACGGGGACAGGATGTTGAACCCTATAACAGGAAGTGCCCGAACAAAGCCCCTCATGGCAGGATCACCAGGTATTCATTTCATGAAAGTTTTAAAAGCATTGCAAAATGACTTCTAAAATGACATTAACATGTTAAAGCTTATATGGGACTTTCATGACTGAGTTCATTTCCACCTTAGAACCTACATCATGTTTCACCTAGCTTCATGATGACTGCCTTCCTTTGTGAGCCTACGTTTCATGTTTAACCATCAACCTGCTTTATTTTTCTAGCAAAAATAATAAAGCCTGTCATTCTGATTACATCACAGAAAAGCACATGCATTTTAAACTCATGAAATTTCTCATTTCCGAAGTATCAAGGACGAAAGCGAGAGATGGGAAACCGAGGCAGGAGTCTGACCGACAGTAACCTCAAACAATGCGGCTTACCCTTACAGACGGAGGCTGTCTAGCATGACCGTACACTGAATGGCAGCCTGGGAACAGTTCCTCAGCAGGTTGAAAATCCCATGGCACGTCCGCCAGTCAGAGCAAATTATTTTAATGTGCATCAGCAGCCGAGAAAGGGACAGAGAGGATCCCATATCTGCAGACAGTACAGATGGGGGAGGGACACAATAATTCTGCATTAAGCAGACATCACAGTGCTGCACCCAACGTATGACTGCATGGAGAGAGTCAGATGCTGAGTGCTTGCCCTATCATGTTATTCTTGCAGCTGTATTTAAAGGGACATGCCAATGAAATGTGAAAATGTTGTGTTTAAAGGAAAGCCTACCATTGCTGACTTCATCATTTGAAAATGTTACATAGTGCTGTGTCATCTGTCCCTCTCTATGTTCTAAAAAAACCTGCTTGATCCTGCCTGTTCCTGTGTCCCCCTTAGTGTGCTGACCACGGCAACCATGGCCGCTGATCCCTGATTAAACCCCATACACACGGGCATAATGTCGGGAGACATTTGCCGGTTCCAAATAAACCGGCCGACATTATGCCCGTGTGTATGTCAGTCTGACAAGGAAACAGCAGAAAATGTAAGGAAGTAGGAATTTAAGTGGTGATTCCCTGACGATATAGCATACACATACATTCGTAAAAACAAACGTTTATTGAAATAAACAAAGACCTTGACCAGGTTTTTTGGGCTGGAGCACCCTTCCCCGTCCTCATTACCTCTTATTTAGTGGCCACCAGTGCATAGGATGTGTCCCCTTCAGTTCTCCCACATAGAGGTGTTCAGCTCCCATGGTTGAGACAAAGGATCTTCCATTCTACTACTAGAGTAGGACCCACTAATTCGGGGTACTTTGCCGCAGTAAGTGGGCTTAGCACTATATGACCATATAGTGTGACCAAACCCCCGTATTTTTTGAATATGTTCAGGTGTTTTTAACTAGCCCTGCAGGAAATGTCATTCTTGAATGTGTGCGCTGTAAAATATTTTGTACTGTTTATTGAAATATACATAGAAGATACATATCCAAATACATAAAGGGGGCTAACAAAGAGTCCACTATATCTATAAAATGACAACATGTGTAACAAAACATTAAATGGTATATTATAAAAACTTGTCCCAGCATAATGTCAAATGGGTGTTGTATGGAGCTTGCCAACATGTTTACCCGCGCAACGGTCACTTCCTCAGGGCTTCATTCCATAGAGTAAAACTCCACACCAGAACCCCCAAACATTATATATATTTTTTTAGACACAGACCGTATAGAATAAAATGGTGGTTGTTGCAACATTTTATGTCACACTGTGTTTGCGCAGTGGTCTTTCAAATGCAATTTTTTGGGAAAAAATACATTTCAATGAATTAAAAAAAAAAAAAAACAGTAAATTTAGCCCAATTTTTTTCTATATAGTGAAAGAGGATGTTACGCAGAGAATCGCGATCTTTATTCTAAGCAAAAAAATCGTGATTCTCATTTTTTCCAGAATCGTGCAGCTCTAATGTGCAGTATCTGTGTTTTTAAAAAATTATTCCGCAAAATACCTTATTTACAGTACGGCTGGGCGCTCACGTGGCCTCCCGCCACTCTCCTCCGCTCCTTCCAGGTGACGTCAGCGGGGGAATCTCAGCCCCTCCTGCTGTAGTGCTCGAAACGGGGAAGGAGAGCGCCGGCAGGTCACGTGAGCGCCCAGCGGTGCTGTTAAATAAGGTATTTTGCGGCATAATTTAAAAAAAAAAACCCAGATACTGCACAGTAAATCTTCCTGTAAAAGAGGGGATTGCAGGATTTCTCAGTGGTTACTTTACAACCACTTTAAATAAGGCAGTGCAAAGAGCAATGATGATTTATTGAGTTTGGTAGTAGTTCTATGGTTCTAGCTGTAGCACTTTCACTTTTGATCTAAAACAAGCATTCAGATAAGGAGTTTTGACGATACTTGGACTTTTATTTAATTGGCTCCAATCGCAAAACTAACACACCCAGATAAGGATATTTTCAAAAAAGTTTCATTTATTTTCCGTTGATTGAAATTAGATTTGAAAATTACAGCCACACGGCCAAAGTGATATATAAACCACTACTGAAGTTAAAAGTTGCAAACAGGTAAGACTCCCATACACACTATTATGTTTTCTGCAGATTTTTGTTTTCAGATTTACCAGAACCATAAAATATGAGATCAAACCTTAATGCCGCCTACACACGAGCGGACTTTACGGCAGACTTTGTCCGTCGGACTTTTCGACGGACTTTCCGAATGAACACTTGCCTACACACAATTAACCAAAGTCTGACAGATTCGTACGTGATGACGTACGACCGGACTAAAACAAGGAAGTTCAAAGCCAGTAGCCAATAGCTGCCCTAGCGTCGGTTTTTGTCCGTCGGACTAGCATACAGACGAGCGGACTTTTCGACCGGACTTGAGTCCGTCGGAAAGATTTGAAACAGGTTTCATTTCTAGGTCCGTCGAACTTTTGGGGGAAAAAAGTCCGCTTGAGCCCACACACAATGGAATTGTCCGACGGAGTCCGGTCCGCCGGACCAAGTATGCCGTAAAGTCCGGTCGTGTGTACGCGGCATAAGAGTTTCAATTTGTATATAATCACAGGCAGGCCCTTGCACTACATGATTTTGGTAAATCTGAAGACAAAAATCTGCAGAAAATCTAATAGTGTATATGAGGTCTAAGTATACATTCTTTGCATGTTTTGGTGATGGGATGAATAAACTCCCATGCGCATGCGTCAGGTCATCCTGTGCTGGTCAAAGCAGCTGCAGACCCCGCACCCAGAGGAAGGCAGCAATGTGGAAGGACACTGCATTGCTGGAGCCGAAGAGCGTATTTGTGCACTTTAAGCTTGCTTTTTATGAACTGAGCCTAACGCAGGCTTATTCTGTTCACTACTTAAATCACCAGCTTGTGTATCTTACAACATAGGGAGCCGGCCCGTGACACCTATGGGACCAACTGGGGCGGCTTTTTTAGGAAACACTCATGGAGACGCGGTGGGGGTGGGCTCTGAGGCCAGAGTGTCCAGTATGCAGTGAATGTTCAGCCCTGTGTATGTTGACCCCACGGGCAGCTACCTGCATCATAAAAACCAATGACGCTGTGCAGCCTGCCCACCTGCGTCCTAGTATCAAGGATGCTATGCCAGCCTAGCTGCAAGTACACTAGCAACTGATGCCAGGGGGAGGAGGGGCAGGCTACTAGTCCTGCATTGTACTCAGTGATGTCAGCATGTGACTGCAAAACAGAAGAGGCTTTGGGGGGCTAGTTGAACAGCCAGAGTGGGCAATAAGGTAAACAGAAGGAATGACCATACAATTACAAATTATAATTTTTTAATTCTTCCACATGTACATGATGGTGGCATGGGTTCTCCTAAAGGCATTTATTCTCATGAAAGGTTATGTTTCTAGAACAATAGTGGGGTCCTGTCACTTACCCAATTTGGATTTAAATTCTGCTTAGCGGAAAACATCATTAGCAGCGCTTGAGTATGAAGGAACAAAGGTCATAATCATTCCCTAACAGCTTATCCCCTTATTGCCTTGTTCCAGTACACAGTCAGCGAGATGTAATCACCCCAGCATGACTAGCACCTTCAACTGCTTTGGCACAACTATTGACTGTAAATGACACGCCTCTAAGTGTACACTAAAACCTCTGCTTAAAAGAAAAGAGCTTAATGCCTGGTACACACGATAAGATTTTTGGACGAATGATCGTCCGTTTTTTTTGTTTTTTTGCATGCTAGTCTCATATGTTAGGAATACTTGAGGACTGAGCTTGAGAACCACTGACCTACATCACATCAATGTCTGAACAGACACAACCTACAGATAAATGTATTCCGCTGACTGTGTTAAAGCTGTATAGCTCTCTCTGTATTCACTTTTTCACATGACTGTGTGAAGATCCCATCGTATACACAGGTCAGGACGAAAGGGGCAGCTGCCCTGGGCCCCATCATTGTTGTGGGGCCCAAAGCAGCTGCCTCATACTTGCCAACTATCCCAGTTTAAATTCCCTTGAAGTTTTAGTCCCATGCTGTATCCTGATATCTCAGTGTAAAGTTCTGTTACTAATGCTGCCCAGCTCTGCCCTATTGTCGTGTACAGATGACCCACCTGCAGACCCTGTGTTTACGTGGAAATAACCGGCATCGATATGTAAATAAAAGCAACATTAATATGTAAATAGCCACTGACCGGCTGCATTGATATGTATATCATGCCCCCCTGAGGTCATATCCACCATCACCTCTGCTGAATACTGCCCACTGGGGTGGTAAAGGGGCATGCTTGAAAGTCCTGCCTACAACTGCCGTCATTAAAACTAACATCAGCCTGTTCTGCAACGGTAAGCAACTTGGAGGTGGAACCTTTTTTCAAAATGACATGGTGCCACAGCACCTTGAATTTTAGTGCATGTAAATACGCACATCTCAGGCGATGCGCCACGGTGTCATTAACAATTAATGGCACTGCTGTATATCTGCTAAAGGGCAGCACGTTTCTGTGGTGTCAGGAAAGTGATTTTCCCGACACACACAAATGTGAACGCAGGCTAAATGTCTCAGTTACATTGGTGGTCAGTGTAAATCTTCTCATTATATTGGGGCTTGGTGTACAATCCTTTCATTCAAACTAGTGGCCAGTATGAAGGTCCCTCTTACATTGGTGGCCAGTGTAAATCCCTCCTTACATTCGTGGTTACTGTGAATGCCCTAATACATTAGTGGTCCGTGTAAATCCCCATTACATTAGTGGTCAGTGTAAATCCCCACTACATTGGTGTCCAGTATAGAAACTCCTCTTTATATTGGTAATCTGTAAAAGAATTCAAACTTGCATTTATGGTCAGTTTCAAATCCTCCCTTACATTGGGGGTCCATGTAGAAGCCCCCTTTAAATTGGTGGTGAATGTAAATCCCTCCTTACATTGGTGGCCAGTGTAAAAACCCCCTTTATTGGTTGTTGATGTAAAATCCCCCATTACATTGGTGATCAGTGTACATTTCTCTTTACATTGGTGGAAAGAGCAGAATTGCCCTTACACTGCCGGTCAGTGTAAATCTCCCTTTACTTTGGTGGTCAGTGTAAATCCCCCATATTATTGTTGGTCAGTGTAGAAGTGTCACTTTACAATGGTGGTCAGTGCAAATCTCCTCGACAATATTTGTCAGTGTAAATTCCCCCTTATTTGGAGGTCATTGTATATTCCCCCTTACATTGGTGGTTGGTGTAAATGCTACAATTACATTGTTGGTGTCAGTGTATAAATCACTCTTTATATTGGTGGGTGGCATAAAAGCCCCCGTTGCATGGTGGTCAATGCAAATTCCCCCTCACATTGGTGGTAATTGTAAATTCCCCAAAGATTTCCAGCTTTGCTCTACATGATTCAGAATTTTCCACAGTGTACTGCCTCCTAACTAATTCCATCATCCCACCACTGCCACTGATCTCTTCAAACCCCCAGCATTGCCACTGATCACCCCCCCCCCCCCCCAGCTTTGTCACTGATCCCAGGAGTCCTAGGATCCCTAGGAGCTGTCTGTCTATTGATGTGTACCCTCACCTCCCCAGTCCATGGTGTGCAGGCAGTGAGGAGTTGATGTGCTATAACCTTTAGCAACCATTAAGTGAGCAGTAATGATGTGCACTAACCTCTTGCAACCAATCATTGAGCGGTAAGGACATGCAGTAACCTCTAGCAATCAATCAATCAGTGAGTAGTAATAACGTGCAGTAACCTCTAGAAACCAATTAGTGAGTGGTAAGGATGTCCAGTAACCTCTAGCAACCAATCAGTGAGCAGTATTGATGTACAGTAATCTCTAGCAACCCATCAACAAGCAGAAGTCATGTGCTGTAACCTCTATCAAATAATCAGTGAGTGGTAATGATACACTGTTACCTCTGGCAACCAATCGCAATTGCTACCAGATCTGATTCATTAAACTGATTTTGAGTCTAGCTGCTATTTATTGTATGTCTCAGAGCAGGTGGAGAGTGAAAATTGTATGGATGGGGGGTCCCAAGAAAATGTTTGCCCAGGGTCCAAACAATATTAAAGACGGCACTGACACAGGTATAAATATTCCTGAGCAGCATCCTACTAGACCAGCCTTTCTCAACCTTTTTAACTCTTGAAATAACATTTTGCCTTCAGGGAACCCTTGCTAATAAATATTATATTTACAGCTTACAGTACCTCGTTGTACAGGTCAGTGGAAAGAATGCTTCTTACATTTGTAGTCATTGAGAAGAATCTCCTTTACAGATAGTTAAAAAGATCATTGGTGTCAGTGGTTCAGTGGTAGAGACAGAAATCTATTGCTCAAGGTACCTCTAGCTACCTCTGAAGGACAATGGTTAAGAAACCTTGTACTAGACAGTCACCTCTGCATATCTGTGAAACAAACAGCTGTAAGTCTTCAATAAGAAATGATTAGATATCTGACATTCCAGATATTGGTATGCAGGAATGTAACACTTCACCAACCTTTGTACATCTAAACCAGCATGGTAGTGACATGATCTCTTGAAAAGGTGAATAGGGGGTAGGGGACACTTGCACATTTTCTTTATGAATTGCAATTGCCAATGGTGGCCATCACAGCTTGGGTACCTTGAACTAATGCCGCGTACACACGGTCTGACTTTTCGTCTACAAAAGTCCGACAGCCTGTCCGACAGACTTTAGACGGACTTTTGTCGGACTTTTGGCGTACTTTTGGCTGACTTGCGGCAAACTTTCTTACGAACGGACTTGCCTACATACGATCACACAAAAGTCAGACGGATTCGTACGTGATGACGTACACCGGACTAAAATAAGGAAGTTGATAGCCAGT
Organism: Lithobates clamitans; assembly: GCA_037952925.1. Lineage (NCBI taxonomy): Eukaryota > Metazoa > Chordata > Amphibia > Anura > Ranidae > Lithobates > Lithobates clamitans. The sequence continues at coordinate 696,847 of JBBGZY010000628.1, forward strand.
AGCCAATAGCTGCCCTAGCGTGGGTTTTTGCCCGTCGGACTAGCACACAGACGAGCGGATTTCTGGGTCCAGCGTAGTTACGACGTAAAGATTTGAAGCATGTTTCAAATCTAAAGCCTGTCAGATTTGCAGCTGGAAAAGTCTGCTGAAAGTGCGGGGAAGCCCACACACGATCGGATTGTCAGCCAGCTTTAGTCCGTCGACGTCCGTCAGACTTTTGTAGACGAAAAAGCTTGACCGTGTGTACGCGGCATTACTGTGACACTGGACTTTAAAGCAACGTCTAAATCAGAGAACAAATGTATGTATAATTCAGCTGAATTTAGGTGACATCAAGGACTTTAACTGGGGCTTCCAATGACAACAGAAAACCCTGAAAAAAGTTAAGATACTTGCTGCAAGTTTGTATACATGCTGGCTACCTGGGCCCAAAGACTTGGCTAGTTCTACCCCAAGAAATGTTGATCTAAGACTATCTGTATCAGAAGGTCACACAAATACAAAGTCAGATTAGCAGAACATCTAGGATCAGAGCTAACTGGAATGGGCTAGACAAGGATCAGGCCACAGCAGTTGAAGCACCTAGTATCACAATAGCTACGGCAGCTGAACAGCCCTCCTGACCACAAGCCGCATTACAATCTGTTTGAGATGCAGCAGTGGTAATCAGCTTACCAGCCATTAATACTATAGACGTGTACTACCTCTAATCTCTGTTCCCAGGAAAGGAATGTCACGACAGCCATGTCAGGAGATTTGGTGGCCCGCTTGGAAAACAGGCTTGTATTCCTGATACCCGTCACGTGGGCCAAGCCCCCATATTCATTTGTGTATGACAATTCTTTTTATATATACCGTACAAACACAGAGAAATAAGTTGTATATGGTGGTCTTAATTTTCTTTATGCTCCATGTGTTCCCCCTGCAGAGCCATGTGTACATTCACATACCCACATACTGTGATTCAGTAGCAGGGCCCTGTACTACGTGACAGCCTTAGCCACTGCTATTCAATTCTAGAACTGAAATAGAAACTGGAGACCTTGAAGTCATTACATAAAGTGAGTCATGTCTTGTTTGTTGCTGTTGTTGGGTGGATGAAGAAGTGTATGCTCAAATTTGTATCTTTCAAGCTACATATTCTTTTTTTTTTATAGTTCAATAATGAGTTGCCCAACCCTTTGTAGCTATAACAGCTTCAACTCTTCTGGAAAGGCTGTCCACAAGGACTGTGTCTATGGGAATGTTTGACCATTCTTCCAGAAGTGCATTTGTGAGGTCAGGCACTGATGTTGGACTTCACTCTAATTCATCCCAAAGGTGTTCTATCGGGTTGAGGTCAGGACTCTTTGCAGACCAGTCAAGTTCTTCCACCCCATACACGCTCATCCATGTCTTTATGGACCTTGCTTTGTGCACTGGTCCAAATCATTTGGTGGAGGGGGGATTATGGTGTGGGGTTGTTTTTCAGGGGTTGAGAAACGTCTCTGAGCCACGCAGGGCCCCTTCACCAGGCATGTGACAAATTGTGATACAAAAAGTCCACTATTTAAAGAACCATTCACCAATCAGTGCAAAGAGGAAATAACCCCCAGCCATTGGTCATTTCACCACACAATCTAAGATGCAGCCGTTTGTGCAGAAACGTGTGCATTGGGAGTATTGAATTGGAGGTTCAGATTTGGTTTTCCATACTGCACCCCTGCTGGCTGCCCAACAAGGGTCTTGTATTTTGATGTACCCAGATCCCATTGGGATACCACCGTTCACCGATTATTGTATATAGCTATGAACTACATCCAGAAGCATATTGAAGGTAGATAAGAAAATCCGGAAAGTTGCACTCCAGGAAGATATTGTTCAAAAATGTTTATTGTAAACTCAGGAGCATATGGAAAATAGTACACCGTGGCAAAAAAAGTAAAAAAAGTACAGGCAATCAGCTAACTCGTTTCGCACTTATGCTAAGTGCTTACTCATAGCTCATGTAAGCACTTAGCATAAGTGTGAAATGCGTTAGCTGATTGCCTGTACGTTTTTTGCCACGGTGTCCTATTTTCCATATGCTTCTGAGTTTACAATAAAACATTTTGAACAATATCTTCCTGGAGTGCGGCTGTCCGGATTTTCTTATCTACCTTCAATATGATTCAGCATTAGCCAGCACCTGGGGCTCTTTACTCTGGGAGACAACTCTTCATTTTACACCTGGTGTGGATCTATACTGGTGCGGTGAGAACTCTCCTGCTACATCCAGAAGCAGATGGCTACAGATGAAATACCGTTTACACAAGGGGACAGGAATCCAGGATATGTATACAGCCAGGATGAAATTGAAGCAATTCTTTTTCCAACCGATCGATCCAGAGGGATTAAACGATTAAGAAAGAGACAAATTCATCTGGAATTGCATGGACAGACTTTATCCGAGTACTACAGAGTGAGGAAAATCCCACGATTGGGCGGCATAAACATGATTTCTGTGATAAATGGTGTGAAGTATCCACTCAGAACTCTTTGAATTACATGCTATTAGTGATCGAGGAGGTCAAAGTACAGCTGTGTCAGGTGAACCGGGAGCTAACAGTTTTGGAATTGGCAATGCAAGATAAAGGTAAACAAACCAACGTATTTCAGGGGATCGACAAAGAAATTGTGGTACCACATGACAAAGGCAAGCCAAACGGGAGAAGTTTAAACAAGTGAAACAGGATTATCAAGATGGAAGGGTGTATCCATAGTTGACTGGTATTTCAAGGCCGAGAAGATGACCACGCACCTATCCGCCGTTTAGTAGATTACGAAAGGGACGATCCGCAGACCTCATCGGATAGTGAACGACCAACTGAAAATCCTTCAACCGACAGTGAGGGCGGGGTAAACAGTAACCCCATAGCGCCCAGTACTGGGAACAGTAATCTCCTTTTTCCAAAGGTGGGAGAGAAAGAAGAACCAGGAGGGGCATCAAAAAGGTCGCAGCACCTATCAGACCCACAGGGGCCATCAACAAACATGCAGACGAGCCCGGTGATCAACCTGTCGTCTAGAATCATCACAGAGGGTCAGTTAGGCCTCCTAGCCAAAGGTCTTCTAGCCAAAGGTATCCTACAGCAAAATTTGATCTTTAAAATAGAATTGTATAAGTTTGAAAGGGCACTGATGCTAAAACTATTTTTCCGTACACAAGCAGGAGCTGTAACTGGGTCTAAGGGCCAAGCATTTAAGATGAAAAGTAAATGAATCCTCCTGGCCAATATCAGTCTATAGAAAGTTATATTCGCACTCTGAAGCAAGATGTTCGCTCGAGTGCCTCCACTATGAAAAAATACACCAACTTGAGTCCGGCAGAATATAAGGCTTTGAAATCATTGAGGGATGATAAAAATCTCATCCTTAAACCCACCAACAGAACAGTTTGTTCTGGAGAATAATTTTTTCTCGTTCGAATGAACAAAGTTTGCCCAAATCCATGGTACAGCCATGGGCAGTTCAGCAGCCCCTTAGTTTGCGAACTTGTTCGTTGGATACATGGAAGAACATCACATTTATCCTATGGCTCTTTTTTCTCAGCACGTCAAGTGTGGGCTAAGATACATTGACGACATTTTTTTAATCTGGGATGGTGACGTTTGCATTTTTCATGAATTTGTGGGGCATTTGAATAGGATATTCCCGGGCAGTGATTTATATTCCCCATCAGAAGCCTGTGTGATAGGATTACAATGCAGGAGCACAATTAGGTGTTGTCACCCTATAAAAGGAAGTGACTAAATAAAGACTTTGGTGGCAGGATCATCAATAATTATTTGAATAAAAGCTACAAATCTAAAAGTATTTAAATTTTAAAATGACATTACCATGTCTACAAAGCTCATATGAGATTTTAGTGATTGCATTGATATCCGCTTAAAGACAAACATTTTTGTTTTGGGTAGAGCGGAGAGGGGTTTGAACTCCTGGGAGGTTATTATTGTCTATCTGTGCTAACTGTTAGAGAGATTCCCCCTCCCTGCTTGTCCTGGTGACTGGTATCACTGAAAGTGATAGTGAAAGCAAATCCCAATGTAGATAGATAGATAGATAGATAGATAGATAGATAGATAGATAGATAGATAGATAGATAGATAGATAGATAGATAGATAGATAGATAGATAGACAGACAGACAGACAGATAGATAGACAGATAGATAGACAGACAGATAGATAGATAGACAGATAGATAGAGAGACAGATAGACAGACAGACAGACAGATAAACAGACAGGTAGATAGATAGATAGATAGATAGATAGATAGATAGATAGATAGATAGATAGATAGATAGATAGATAGATAGATAGACAGACAGACAGACAGACAGACAGACAGACAGACAGACAGACAGGCAGGCAGGCAGACAGACAGACAGACAGACAGACAGACAGACAGACAGACAGACAGACAGACAGATAGATAGATAGATAGATAGATAGACAGATAGATAGACAGACAGATAGACAGACAGACAGACAGACAGATAAACAGACAGGTAGATAGATAGATAGATAGATAGATAGATAGATAGATAGATAGATAGATAGATAGATAGATAGATAGATAGATAGATAGATAGATAGATAGATAGATAGATATGCTGAGGGGGGGAGAGACAGAGGGAGAGAGAGGGGAGAGAGAGAGAGGGGGGAGATAGAGAAAGGGAAAAGGAGAGAGGGAGGGGGAGAGAGAGGGATAGGGAGAGAGAGGGAGAGAGGGGGGATATATAGAGAGAGAGGGGGGGAGGGAGAAAGAGAGAGGAGGGACAGAGTGGGGGAGAGGGAGAAAGAGAGAGGGAGGAGAGAGAGAGAGGGGGGAGAGAGGGATAGGGAGAGAGAGAGATGGGGGGATATAGAGAGAGATGGGGAGAGAGAGGGGGAGATGGAAAAATAGAGAGAAGGGACAGAGAGAGGGAGAAAGAGAGGGGGGAGAGAGAGAGAGACAGGGGAATAGAGAGGGGGAGAGGGGAGGAGAGATAGAGGGGGGAGATAGGGCGGTAGAGGGGGTAGAGGGAGGGGTGGTAGAGGGGGTAGAGGGAGGGGTGAGAGAGGGGGTAGAGGGAGGGGGTGAGAGAGGGGGTAGAGGGAGGGGGAGAGAGAGGGGGTAGAGGGAGGGAGAGAGGGGGGGAGAGAGGGAGGGATAGAGATAGAAGGGAGGAAAGGGAAGAGAGCGGAAGGAGAGGGAAAGAGATGGAGAGGGGGGGTAGAGGGAGGGGTGAGAGAGGGGGTAAAGGGAGGGGGAGAGAGAGGGGGTAGAGGGAGGAGTGAGAGAGGGGGTAGAGGGAGGAGTGAGAGAGGGGGTAGAGGAAGGGGAGAGAGAGGGGGTAGAGGGAGGGGGAGAGAGTGGGGTAGAGGGAGGGGGAGAGAGAGGGGGTAGAGAGAGGGAGGGATAGAGAGAGAGAAGGGGGAAAGGGAAGATAGAGAGAGAAGGGGGAAAGGGAAGAGAGAGAGGGAGGGGGATAGAGACAAAGAGAGAGAGAGGGGAGAGGGAGAGGTGGGGGATAGAGAAGGAAGAGGGGGAGAGAGGGGGGAGAGAGAGAGAGGGGAAGGGTGGGGAGAAATGGGAAGGGGGGAGAGGGTTGGGAGGGATGGAGAAGGAGAGATAGAGGGGGGGAGAGAGGGGGGAATAGAGAGGGAGAGAGGGGGTAAGAGAGATAGAGGGGGTAGATAGAGAGAGAGGGGTAAAGGGAGAGAGGGGGAGGAGAAAGAGAGAGGGAGAGAGTGAGAGAGAGGGAGGGAAAGGGAATAGAGAGGGGGGAGAGGGGGGAAGAGAGATAGAGGGGGTAGATAGAAAGACAGGGGATAAAGGGAGAAAGAGGGAGGGAGAGGGAGAGAGAGAGAGAGAAGGAGGGAAAGGGAATAGAGAGAGGGAGAGGAAGGGAGAGAGAGGGGGGAGATGGGGGCGGGGGTGAGAGAGAAGACTCAGGGGAAGAACAGAGAATTACATTATTTTATTATTCAATTCAAATAATAACAATAGCAATATGTACCCTACTAACCCTCTTGTATTGTATTGTAGTTGTACTGTCTCCCTTTATAGTGTAAGGCTCTGCACAAACTGTTGGTGCTGTATAAATCCTTTATTATATATATACATACACTGTATATAAGGCAGAAAGGAAGAACAGCAGATGACATTTCTTTAGTATTCAATGAGAATATTAATAAAAATAGTATAATAATAATAATATGTACCGTGGTATATAAATAATATAAATATAGATAGATTAGTCCCAAAGATAGAACAGCAGCAGACATGATTTTAGTAATGAATGACAGTAGTAATGATAATGTAGTATATACCATGTGACAGAGAGAGAGATAGAAGGGGAGATGAGTATATCTCAGCACAGTGAGGATGATGAGGAGTGTAGATGGACATACCTGTACAGTGGTGGAGTCTCCCCTGATTGCCCCGTGCAGTGATGATGAGGATGATGATGGTGATGATGAGGATGATGCAGGCGGTGGTCCTCCCCGCTCCCTCTGCTCACCTCTGCCTCTCCTCCACTCCCAGTCTCTTCAGTTTCATTGTCACATCAGGCTCCTCCCTTCCCAGCACCGACAGAACACCGGCCAATGAGCGTCAGTCAAGCGCTGGTCTTATCGCTTATGGACTAATCAGAAGCCGACTGTCAGGCGAGCCCCCCCTCGGCAATGACAGAAGCAGAAAGCGAGAATCGTCTCAGAGCGAGAGACGTGACGTCATGGCAGACCCGCCCCCTGTCATCTCCTCAATGAAGGGGAGAATAGAGAGCAGAGGAGGTGCGCAGGTAGCGGAGTGGGGGAGGTCACGTGATGCGGTAGTGAGGGCGGGAAGCGCGCCTGAGGAGGAGATGAGGAGAGGTGTCAGGGGGTTCAGTCAGCTCATGGAGCTGGGCCAGCACTAATGGTAACATGGTCAGTTTTATTGTTTTTTTGGTGACAATATATATATATATATATATATATATATATATATTTTTTTTTGTTTAGGTTTTCTGGTGACACTTTTCAGCTGCGGTGATGTATACAGGGCGCGTTATATATAAAATACCACAGGAGGCCTAAAATGTTGACGTTTGTGCATTTAGACAGGATGGGGAACCCAAGCGATGGTGCCGGTGCTAGCACCTTTGAGAAGCGATATGGCGGAGGGTCACTTTTCAGAGGTGAGGAGGCGGTATGTAAACACCACACCGCCGTGCCGCTGTTATGTCTATTGCACCGTGTGTGGCACCGCGCCATTCTCTGAAATTCACGAACGCCAAATGCATCGTTTTTTATGTGTGTACATCCCCGAGCGGCCGCATGCCTGTGTTCAGGTGGTAAAACCTCGGCTCAGCCGCCTGCTGTCCGTATGCAGAGATTAAGTCCTCATTGAGACAGACTCCACGGATGCCCTTATTACCGCACCTATCGCATTACGATGCGCCATTCACGTGTTTTGCGCCCATTTCTGATGCGTTGTTCAGTAACGCTTTCCAGCCTCCTCTGTGTTGGTTTTCTCACTTTTTGTTCACGGTAGCGGTGCTGTCTGAGGTTGATCCACATTCACATCGCTCTTCAGAGGTCACTTGACAAAACGGTGAGGAGGCGTTTTTATCCCCTCGCTTTGATACCCACGCCAGCGCGCTGCAACCGCATGCCAAGCAGAATGGGCACATTCGGTGGGCGCTATGCCACAGAGGGTATGATTCTTACAGCAAAGCATCACAGCCGTGTCCTGTGTACACCCGTGTGTGTGACAGGAAGGGAGGAGGCAATATGGCGGCTTTTTACCACTTGATTTAACCCTTTAAATAATGCACCACCAGACCCATGGACCCGCATTAGTCACATTCAGCTGCACACAGTCGCAGGGCGGACCCATGGACCCGCATTAGTCACATTCAGCTGCACACAGTCGCAGAGGAGACCCATGGACTCGCATTAGTCACATTCAGCTGCACACAGTCGCAGGGCGGACCCATGGACCCGCATTAGTCACATTCAGCTGCACACAGTCGCAGAGCGGATCCATGGACTCGCATTAGTCACATTCAGCTGCACACAGTCGCAGGGCGGACCCATGGACCCGCATTAGTCACATTCAGCTGCACACATTTGCAGAGCAGACCCATGGACCCGCATTAGTCACATTCAGCTGCACACAGTCGCAGGGCGGACCCATGGACCCGCATTAGTCACATTCAGCTGCACACAGTCGCAGGGCGGACCCATGGACCCGCATTAGTCACATTCAGCAGCACACAGTCGCGGGGCGGACCCATGGACCCGCATTAATCACATTCAGCTGCACGCAGTCGCAGAGCGGATCCATGGACTCGCATTAGTCACATTCAGCTGCACACAGTCGCAGGGCAGACCCATGGACCCGCATTAGTCACATTCAGCTGCACACATTTGCAGAGCAGACCCATGGACTCGCATTAGTCACATTCAGCAGCACACAGTCACAGGGCGGACCCATGGACCCGCATTAGTCACATTCAGCTGCACGCAGTCGCAGAGCAGACCCATGGACTCGCATTAGTCACATTCAGCTGCACACAGTCGCAGGGCGGACCCATGGACCCGCATTAGTCACATTCAGCTGCACACAGTCGCAGGGCGGACGCATGGATCCACATTAGTCACATTCAGCTGCACACAGTCGCAGGGCAGACCCATGGACCCGCATTAGTCACAATCAGCTGCACACAGTCGCAGAGCAGACCCATGGACCCACATTAGTCACATTCAGCTGCACACAGTCGCAGAGCAGACCCATGGACCCGCATTAGTCACATTCAGCTGCACACAGTTGCAGAGGAGACCCATGGACCCGCATTAGTCACATTCAGCTGCACACAGTCGCAGGGCGGACCCATGGACCCGCATTAGTCACATTCATCTGTAAAAAATGTCACAGGGCAGACCCATGGACCCGCATTAGTCCCATTCAGCTGCCCGCAGTCGCAGAGTGGACCCATGGACCCGCATTAGTCACATTCAGCTGCACGCAGTCGCAGAGCGGACCCATGGACCCGCATTAGTCACATTCAGCTGCACACAGTCGCAGAGCGGACCCATGGACCCGCATTAGTCACATTCAGCTGCACGTAGTCGCAGGGCAGACCCATGGACCCGCATTAGTCACATTCAGCTGCACACAGTCGCAGAGGAGACCCATTGACTCGCATTAGTCACATTCAGCTGCACACAGTCGCAGGGCGGACCCATGGACCCACATTAGTCACATTCAGCTGCACACAGTCGCAGGACGGACCCATGGACCCGCATTAGTCACATTCAGCTGCACACAGTCGCAGAGCGGATCCATGGACTCGCATTAGTCACATTCAGCTGCACACAGTCGCAGGGCGGACCCATGGACCCGCATTAGTCACATTCAGCTGCACACATTTGCAGAGCAAACCCATGGACCCGCATTAGTCACATTCAGCTGCACACAGTCGCAGGGCGGACCCATGGACCCGCATTAGTCACATTCAGCAGCACACATTTGCAGAGCAGACCCATGGACCCGCATTAGTCACATTCAGCAGCACACAGTCGCGGGGCGGACCCATGGACCCGCATTAATCACATTCAGCTGCACGCAGTCGCAGAGCGGATCCATGGACTCGCATTAGTCACATTCAGCTGCACACAGTCGCAGGGCGGACCCATGGACCCGCATTAGTCACATTCAGCTGCACACATTTGCAGAGCAGACCCATGGACTCGCATTAGTCACATTCAGTAGCACACAGTCACAGGGCGGACCCATGGACCCGCATTAGTCACATTCAGCTGCACGCAGTCGCAGAGCAGACCCATGGACTCGCATTAGTCACATTCAGCTGCACACATTTGCAGAGCGGATCCATGGACCCGCATTAGTCACATTCAGCTGCACACAGTCGCAGAGCGGATCCATGGACTCGCATTAGTCACATTCAGCTGCACACAGTCGCAGGGCGGACCCATGGACCCGCATTAGTCACATTCAGCTGCACACATTTGCAGAGCAGACCCATGGACCCGCATTAGTCACATTCAGCTGCACACAGTCGCAGGGCGGACCCATGGACCCGCATTAGTCACATTCAGCAGCACACAGTCGCAGGGCGGACCCATGGACCCGCATTAGTCACATTCAGCTGCACACAGTCGCAGGGCGGACCCATGGACCCGCATTAGTCACATTCAGCAGCACACATTTGCAGAGCAGACCCATGGACCCGCATTAGTCACATTCAGCTGCACACAGTCGCAGGGCGGACCCATGGACCCGCATTAGTCACATTCAGCAGCACACAGTCGCGGGGCGGACCCATGGACCCGCATTAATCACATTCAGCTGCACGCAGTCGCAGAGCGGATCCATGGACTCGCATTAGTCACATTCAGCTGCACACAGTCGCAGGGCGGACCCATGGACCCGCATTAGTCACATTCAGCTGCACACATTTGCAGAGCAGACCCATGGACTCGCATTAGTCACATTCAGCAGCACACAGTCACAGGGCGGACCCATGGACCCGCATTAGTCACATTCAGCTGCACGCAGTCGCAGAGCAGACCCATGGACTCGCATTAGTCACATTCAGCTGCACACAGTCGCAGGGCGGACCCATGGACCCGCATTAGTCACATTCAGCTGCACACAGTCGCAGGGCGGACGCATGGATCCACATTAGTCACATTCAGCTGCACACAGTCGCAGGGCAGACCCATGGACCCGCATTAGTCACAATCAGCTGCACGCAGTCGCAGAGCGGATCCATGGACCCGCATTAGTCACATTCAGCTGCACACAATCGCAGAGAGGACCCATGGACCCGCATTAGTCCCATTGAGCTGCATGCAGTCGCAGAGCGGACCCATGGACCTGCATTAGTCCCATTCAGCTGCACGCAGTCGCAGAGTGGACCCATGGACCCGCATTAGTCACATTCAGCTGCACGCAGTCGCAGAGCAGACCCATGGACCCGCATTAGTCACGTTCAGCTGCACACAGTCGCAGAGCGGACCCATGGACCTGCATTAGTCACATTCAGCTGCACGTAGTCGCAGAGCGGACCCATGGACCCGCATTAGTCACATTCAGCTGCACGCAGTCGCAGAGCGGACCCATGGACCCGCATTAGTCACATTCAGCTGCACACATTCGCAGAGCGGACCCATGGACTCGCATTAGTCACATTCAGCTGCACGTAGTCGCAGGGCAGACCCATGGACCCGCATTAGTCACATTCAGCTGCACACAGTCGCAGGGCAGACCCATGGACCCGCATTAGTCACATTCAGCTGCACGTAGTCGCAGGGCAGACCCATGGACCCGCATTAGTCACATTCAGCTGTAAAAAATGTCGCAGGGAAGACCCATGGACCCGCATTAGTCCCATTCAGCTGCACGCAGTCGCAGAGCGGACCCATGGACCCGCATTAGTCCCATTCAGCTGCATGCAGTCGCAGAGCGGACCCATGGACCCGCATTAGTTACATTAAGCTGCACGTAGTCGCAGGGAAGACCCATGGACCCGCATTAGTCCCATTCAGCTGCATGCAGTCGCAGAGCGGACCCATGGACCCGCATTAGTTACATTAAGCTGCACGTAGTCGCAGGGAAGACCCAGTTCAGTGACAGGAATACCCTCCGAAAGCAACGTGCTGTTTAACTTTTGCTTGTGTACAGCCATGAGCGGCTGCATGTCACCGTTCGGGGCAGTAAAACTGTGGCTTATCTGCCCTCTGTATGTGTGAGTGAAGCCTCATGGAGTCTTGTACTATCATCTCTGCTAGTAACTCTTTCTAAATGCATCCCAAATGCGCTGTAACCTCCAGAGGGGCATTTGTGAGGCATTTGCAGGGTGATCACATTGACAAGAATGGAGACATTTGAGGAACAGTAAAGCCACCCGAACACAACATGCCGGATACATTTCGACTTGACACAAACGTGACCATGTGAACAACACTTTCCGCTGCAGTGCACATAAATGATGACACAGGCGTTCCTATGAATCACCTGCTTTTAATGCTAGTGTAAATAAAGGGCTCCCAATTCCTCCTTTTATTCCCCCCCTTCCTATTTAACCCCTTGCCGACTGCACTATATCTGAATGAGGGCTGCAGCGCACTCGTCCAGTTTTTGGAAGGCATCTTTTGACATCTTCACAGGAACGGGCACCCACTGCGGCACGCACATGGCCCGCTGTGTGATCGCTGTGTCACAGCTGGTTACAGATCGGGGTAAGGTGCCAATCATAGCGCCCCTATACCACGTGATTAGCTCTATCCAATCACAGCTGATCAGGATGTAAACACTTGCTGGTTATCAGCATTCTTTTCCTCACGCACTGTCACAGTGTGAGAAGAGGAGAGCTGGTACCTGGCAAGTGTGAAAGGGGACATCTACACTGATAATCAGTGTCCTGATGATCCATGCAGACCCAACAGTGCTCATCAGTGCTGCCAATCAGTGCCCCTCAGTGCTGCCTATTGGTGCACATCAGTGAAGGAGAAAAATTACTTGTTTGCAAAATTTTATAACAGAAACTAAGAAAAACGTTTTTTGTTTTTTTTCTTTTTTACTAATTTTTTTGTCTTTTTTTGTTTGTTTAGCAAAAAAAAATAAAAAAACTCAGTGGTGATTAAATACCACCTAAAGAAAAAAAAAGGGATAACATTTTGGTTTGGGTACAGTGTGGTATGACCACGCAATTGCTGATCAAAATGTGACAGCGCTAGAAGCTTAAAATTGACCTGGGCAGGAAGGGGGTGAAAGTGCCTGGTAGGCAAGTGGTTAAGCAACCATCTAATTTTTTTTTTTTTTTTTTTTGTAAAAACAATTTACACAGTGCTTTACATACTGTACATTCACGTATTGCACTCAAGGAGCTCCCAGTCTAAGGTCCCTACCTAACATACAGTACATAGAGACAATTTAGACAGGAGTCAGTTACACTACAAGAATGTTCTCAGAGTACGGCTGGCCTGTGTAAAAAAAAGGATGTACTGTATTTACGTACTTATTTTCAACCCGCTCCGGTATGATCATGTTATCGACTCCCCTGTGTTAACCAGCGGCGGCTGCAGGGAAGAGGGGGGAGCGATGACAACAGCTGGGATGTGGGAGCCTATGGGTGACGTCACCATTGTCAAGCTCTAAACTCCCCCAGCAGCCACCACTGGCTGGCACAGGGGATCATGTGACTGGACAGGAGCGGGCTGAAAATAGGTAATTATATACATCTATTTTTCACAGGTTAGCCAGCATAGGTGTTAGGAGAGGGTAGGGGACATTTTTAAGACTAGTTAGATATAAGTTGTATTTCTACTTTAATGTAGTATTAAACCCTCAGGGTGTTTTAGTTTAACCACTTCCTGTCTGTCTGCAATGTACTGCTGACAGGCGACCTGTGTGGGCAAAGCGACGTACTCATATGTCGTTGCCTACTTCCAGGTTTAGGGCACACGCTTGCACCACCCCCCCCCCCCTCCCGGCCGGCACCTGATGTGATTGTACACCCGCACTGCGGTGCCGATCACATGTGATGTCTGTGCGACGCAAGTTCAGCCATACAGTTGTATGGCTGAACTCGCATTGGATTTTCAGGAAAATAGTGCCGGGACTTTTTTTTTTCCCCGCACTGGAATCGGATCGCATGGGTGCTCTCACCCATGTGATCTGATTCCTGTGCGAATTCACAGTACACACTGCAATCTGTGAACTGTTCTCATTAACATTGTATTGATACCCGCAGTGGTTGGCAGAGGGCACTGTGAACTGCCTGCGGGAGAGATGCGATGCGGGAACCGGGGCTAGAAATCGCGCTGGTTCCCACATCGCTAAAGTGTGAACCTAGGCTTACTTTAATGCAAACCAATCAATATATGCTTATTGGGATTTTTTCTTACCAAAGACATGTGGCAGAAAACATTTTGGCCAAATATTATGAAGACATTTTTGTTTTTTATTGGATGTTTTTTTAGCAGAAAATAAAAAATATTGATTTTTGTTTTTCTAAAATTTCGGTCTCTTTTTCGTTGATATCACGAAAAATTATAAAAAAGCAGTGGTAATCAAATACCACCAAAAAAAAGCTCTATTTGTGTGAAAAAAAATATATACATTTTGTTTGGGTACAGTGTTGCATGACCGTACAATTACCAGTTAAAGTAGTGCAGTGCTAAATAGCAAAAAAATGCTCTGGTCAAGAAGGGATGTTAAATCGTCCGGAGGTCAAGTGGTCAACACATTGAGCACAAGAAAATAAACATTCCCCATGAAACTCAGTGTTAAATTTCTTACCTCAGCACTCGCAGTTTACAACCTACAATGATGCTGGCTCCTGCTCTCAGTGCTGCTTCCCTAAAGTTTTGATCTCCACAGGAAGATGTTAAAGTTGAATTGAACTCAATTTAAAAAACAGGTAAAAAAAAGTTGAATTCTCCAAGGTGAACTATTTGAGAGGCATGGAAGATCTCACAGCTACCTTGCATAACCGAGAGGAGACCATCCGAGAGACCTGGCGACCCTGGAACCACTTTGTGTACACCGATGCATATATACAGGAGGTGGCGCATACGAGCTAGTCCCCTCAGATCTGGCTCGACGCCCTGGGTGAGAGGCCTCTATGCCTCTCTTTCTATTTCCCCGCCCAGTCTTTTCTGCCCGGGGGGACACTTACCTCCAACATCGACCCCCCCATTCTGGTTGTTCCCCCTGCCTTACACCTCCCCTATTTTTAGTCACCCATTGAAAACCGAGTGATGGGATACACCCTTCAGATATGTTGTATATCCTGGTTCATATCCTTCTTTCATATTGCCCCATCCCTGGGCTTGTTAGACCCAGGGGAAGTATTAACCCCCCGCTACGTTACCTGGAAAATTCCAAGCTAAGTTACCTTATTCCACCGAATACTATATGTGAGTCTATCTCACTGTTTCATTCATTGGAGCACATGTGCCTAGACCATCTACATAAATATATCTAAGACACTCTAGTGTGACACACTGAGCACTATCTATCAATAAGTATACTCTGTGATGACCGGCAGTGCAACGCCGGGCCCATTGTTCTTGGACCCGGCCTCCGATTATTTACCTATTTGTTTTCTATTTGAGATACTGTAAATACTATTTTTCCTGACTGTTATGTGTAACTTTCTTTGTAAAATAAAGGAATTACAAAAAAAAAGTTAAATTGAGCTAAAAAAACAAAAAAAAAAAGCTATCCCCGCATACAATTTGCATCGTAGGAGATTGTGACCGGAGCCGGTTAACATATCTCCACTGCGGCTCCAGTGAGAATTTGCACAGGAGTCCAGTGCGTCTTTTAGTCCATTTCAGGTCGGAATTCAGCCCAAAAATGTAGGTGCTCTTTAAATGTAAGGACTCATTCTTGCTGTTAGTTAGAATCTTTACTATTTGCAAACAAAATGAAGGTTTCCTATTTAGAATAATAAGCTGTCAGGTTAGTAAAACAGCGATATCAGAACCAATTCAATCATACAGTTTGTAGTGTACATAGATTTGCAAAACAATGGATAAGGATAATAAATGGATAATAAAGGAATATTCCTGAACTTTGTTTTATCTATGGTTACTGTAAAATTGTGTGAATGCATCGATGCAGTGCACATTATCTCAGCTTGCAGAGCTTGGATTCATCAAATGAGTTTACCAAAAATGTAAATATTGCAGAATATACTAGGGGTGCAACGGATCGTCATCGATCCGTGATCCGATCCGAGGAGGTTGATCCGTACGGGACATCCGCGATCCGCGGAGCGCTCTGTGGCCTCGGCCATAGGAAAGGCCGCGGCTTCGGCCTAGCTCCGGAGCGGCGGCCATCTTGGTACACCTGGCGGCCGTTTAGCACGTGATCGCTCCGTCAAATGATGGAGCGACCTCTTTCCCCTCTGTGTACTGATCTGTACAGTGGAGGGGAGAGATCGGATGGCAGCAGTGCCAATACTCTGCAATGCCCTGCCAATACTCTGCAATGCCCTGCTGCAATGCCCTGCCAATACTCTGCAATGCCCTGCCAATACTTTGCAATGCCCTGCCAATACTTTGCAATGCCCTGCCAATACTCTGCAATGCCCTGCCAATACTCTGCAATGCCCTGGCAATACTCTGCAATACCCTGCCAATACTCTGCAATACCCTGCTGCAATTCCCTGCCAATACTCTGCAATGCCCTGCCAATACTCTGCAATGCCCTGCCAATACTCTGCAATGCCCTGCTGCAATGCCCTGCCAATACTCTGCAATGCCCTGCCAATACTCTGCAATGCCCTGCCAATACTCTGCAATGCCCTGCTGCAATGCCCTGCCAATACTCTGCAATGCCCTGTCAATACTCTTCCATACCCTGCCAATACTCTTCCATACCATGCCAATAGTCTGCCATACCCTGCCAATAGTCTTCCATACCCTGCCAATAGTCTGCCATACTCTGCCAATAGTCTGCCAATACCCTGCCAATAGTCTGCCAATACCCTGCCAATATACCTGCCAATACCCTGCCAATATACCTGCCAATACTCTGCCAATATACCTGCCAATACCCTGCCAATATACCTGCCAATACCCTGCCAATATACCCGCCAATACCCTGCAATACTCTGCCAATACCCTGCCACACCCTGCCAATAGGGAGATTGTGGATATTTCAGTGGGGGGGATTTTTTTTTTGTTGATCCGAAAATGATCCGAACCGTGACTCCTGATCTGAGGAACGATCCGAACCGTGAGTTTTTTGATCCGTTGCACCCCTAGAATATACAGCCTCATGCTACATAACTAAGCTCCATTTCATGCTGAATAAACTAAATTATTAATGTATCTTAAAAAGAAAACTATCTTTAGATCGATTTTTACTCCAAAAGCATTTTATTAAAATTAATTTGATAAAAAATAAAATAAAAAATCACATTTAAATTGAAAAAAAATCAGATTTTTTTGATTAAAAAAAAAATCATTGATTTTTATCCACCATGAGTTGCACGCTTTTTATATGGCAAAAAAGGCAGCTAGCATATAGTAGAGTTTTTTTCCTGGAGTTCTCATGGAGCAGGCAGCACACTGAGATATGGAACAGAACAGCACTGCAATTAAATCTGTGTTGGGTGTCTGCCAGATATCTTTGTTGTACCACAGAAGACTGACTTGTAGAGTCCATTTTGGCACTGATGAAGTTGGATATATCAAGCTGCGGGCGTTCAGCTGTCTTTTACTGATACCAGTGTAAGCTGCAATTTCCTGCCTCGGTGCGCAGAATCTTGTGGAAATGTTTTTGGAGAACAGAACTGACTGTTGGCTAGGGAACGAGCATGTAGATGGGATGGATTGTTTTTCCTAGCAAGTCCTCGTTTTCAGTGCATCCGGAAAGTATTCACAGCGCTTTACTTTTTCCATATTTTGTTATGTTATAGCCTTATTCCAAAATTGACTACATTTATTATTTTCCTAAAAATTCTACAAACAATACCCCATAATGACCACGTAAAAGAAGTTTGTTTGGAATCTTTGCAAATGTATTTAAAATAAAAAAACAAAGAAATCCCATGTACATAAGTATCACAGCCTTTGCCATGACACTCAGAATTGAGCTCAGGTGCATCCCATTTCCAATAATCATCCTTGAGATGAAGATGAATGGAAAACTCTGGACAGCCGAACTCCAAAGAAAATTTCTTTTGCCTTTATTGAAAAATCGGGAACACACTGTACAAGCCACAGCAAAGCAATACAGACAGAAGCTGACACATTTCACACTACAGAGAGTGCTTACTCAAAAATCGGGATCACACTGTACAAGCCACAGCAAAGCAATACAGACAGGAGCTGACGCGTTTCACACTATGGAGAGTGCTTACTCAAAAATCGGGATCACACTACAAGCCACAGCAAAGCAATACAGACAGGAGCTGACGCGTTTCACACTATGGAGAGTGCTTACTCAAACATCGGGATCACACTGTACAAGCCACAGCAAAGCGATACAGACAGGAACTGACGCGTTTCACACTACGGAGAGTGCTTACTCAAAAATCGGGATCACACTGTACAAGTCACAGCAAGGCGATATAGATAAGAGCTGACGAGTTTCACACTGCGGAGAGTGCTTACTCATAAGCACTCTCCATAGTGTGAAACGCGTCAGTTCCTGTCTGTATGGCTTTGCTGTGGCTTGTACAGTGTGATCCCGATTTTTCAATAAAGGCAAAAGAAATTTTCTTTGGAGTGCGGCTGTCCAGAGTTTTCCATTCATCTTCATTTGCTATACGCATTAGCCAGCACCTGGGGCTCTTCAATTCTAGAGGAGGTTTTTTTTTATGTAATCTTTATTTTATTTTATAGAGAACATACAAAACACATAATGTACAATTGGTCTTTCCACATAAAATTGCGGACTATACATTGTAAACCTAAGAGTTAGACAAAGAATATGGAAACAGAGGGGCAAGGGATGGGAGGGAAGGGGAGTGGGGGGTTAGGTTATCTCTACACCATTCCACATTATAAAAGAGTCATAGTGAGTTATAAAGAGTTTCCTGCCTCCGCGGCCTCAGCCCAGACCTATCTTCTCCCAGCCCCCCACCTATGTACTGGGGGGCAAGAATCGGCCTCGGGGCCATCAAAGACCCGGTGGGTCCCTCGGGAGGGGGGCTACAAGCCTCCAACTGACCTCCAGCAAGGGGGAAGCACCCCCCGGGCCTCCTACAAGGCCAATTTGGCCGCTAATTCACTAAGGTACCAAGGCCGCCAGGTGGAACCCCTAACTAATACACCCAAACGGGTAACGACATGGTGATAACTAGAGAGAGAAACATATGAACATGCCTTTAACCACTAGCGGTGCATAGCGCCTCAGATTAACCTTCAACTGTAGACCTTATGAGCCACACAAAAAAAAAGGAAGAGTACATATCATTGCGCTACCAGTAGGGCAGTGAGACATAGTAATCAGGCACGCACGTCACCATTCACAGGCCACCTCAGCTTCAGGGAGGGCTCTGCTAGCTCCAGCAGCGGGACATCCAGGCTAGATGACACAGGGTTAGCGTCAGTAGTATACTTCCGCCACTGGGCCCAAACACCATTGAAACGCTCACTCCTATCTTTGCGCCTCGCCACCCACTCCTCCGCCTCTCTAATATCGCCCACCTTCTGTAGCCATTCTGTTAAAGTAGGCATCTGCGGACGTTTCCAATAGAGAGGTATAAGCCGTTTAGCGGCATTTAGTAAATGAGGAAGGGCGCTTTTTTTGTAATGGCTCAGAGGAAGGGTAGGGAGGTGCAAGAGGAAGTGTGTTGGGGAGAACGGGATTTCAATCTGCAAGGCATTTTTAATAGAAGTATGTATTTCCATCCAAAAAGGCTTGATTGCTGAGCATTCCCACCAAATATGGAGGAGGGTGCCTTTCTGACCACAGCCCCGCCAGCAACGGTCCGAAACTGAGGGGTAAATACTTGATATGACAGCTGGTACGCGATACCAGCGAGTCAGAAGCTTGTAGTTAGTTTCTTGCATTCTGGACTCTATGGAGCTGGAGTGTGCTAGTCTGTACATGTACGAACGTTGTTCCGGTGTGAACTCTACCCCTAGATCCCGCTCCCATTCCCGTATAAAAGCCGGCTTGCTGACTGCGGACACTGATCCCAAAAGCCTATATATCTCAGAGATCAGATGGGGAGTGGGCTCGTCCTCAATGAACAGTCTTTCCAGTGTGGTGATAGTGTCCAGCCCTCTCACCGAGGCACCCTGGGTCGCAATGAAATGTTGGAGCTGTTGGTGTCTCTACCAGTCCATTGGGAATCTGCCATGACTATTCCGTAAAGCGTCTAGGGGTATCAACTTGCCCTTATCCATAAATTTAATTCTAGAGGAGGTTTGTGTTTCAGCTGACCTGCCTGAAGCGGTGGCATCCCCTTCTCTATCTGGACTTCTGGACTTGATCATCCTTGAGATGTTTCTACAACTTAATTGGAGTCCACCTGTGGTAAATTTAGTTGATTGGACACACACCTGTCTATTTAAGGTCCCACAGTTAACAGTGCATGTCAGAGCACAAACCAAGCCATGAAGTTGAAGGAATTGTCTGTAGACCTCCGAGACAGGATTGTATGGAGGCACAAATATGGGGAAGGGTACAGAAAACTGTCTGCAGCATTGAAGGTCTCAATGAGCACAGTGGTCTCTAGCATCCGTCAATGGAAGAAGTTTGGAACCATCAGGTCTCTTTCTAGAGTGGGCTGCCTGGCCATACTGAGCGATTGGGGGAGAAGAGCCTTAGTCAGCGAGGTGACCAAGAACCTGATGGTCATTCTAACAGAGCTCCAGTGTTTCTCAGTGGAGAGAGGAGAACCTTTCAGAAGAATAACCATTTCTGCAGCACTCCACCAATCAGGCCTGTATGGTAGAGTGGTCAGACGGAAGCCACTCCTCAGTAAAAGGCACATGACAGCCCGCCTTGATTTTGCCAAAAGGCACCTGAAGGACTCTCAGACCATGAGAAACAAAATTCTCTGGTCTGATGAAACAAAAATTGAACTATTTGGCCTGAATGGCAAGCGTCATGTCTGGAGGAAACCAGGCACCGCTCATCCCCTGGCCATTACCAGTCCTACAGTGAAGCATGGTGGTGGCAGCATCATGCTGTGGGGTTGTTTTTTAGCAACAGGAACTGGGAGACTAGTCGGGATCGAGGAAAAGATGAATTCAGCAATGTACAGAGACATCCTTGATGAAAACCTGCTCCAGAGTGCTCTGGACCTCAGACTGGGGCGATGGTTCATCTTCCTACCAAACAACGACCCTAATCACACAGCCAAGATAACAAAGGGATGGCTATGGGACAACTCTGAATGTCCTTGAGTGGCCCAGGCAGAGCCCAAACTTGAACCCGATTGAACATCTCTGGGGAGATCTGAAAATGGCTGTTCACCAACGCTCCCAATCCAACCTGATGGAGCTTGAGAGGTCCTGCAAAGAAGAATGGGAGAAACTGTCCAAAAATAGGTGTGCCAAGCTTTATAGCGTCATACTCAAAAAGACTTGAGGCTGTAATTGGTGCCAAAGGTGCTTCAACAAAGTATTGAGCAAAGGCTGTGTATACTTATGTACATGTTGTTTCATTTTTATATTTAATACATTTTCAAAGATTTCAAACAAACTTCTTTCACGTTGTCATTACGGGGTATTGTTTGCAGAATTTTGAGGAAAATAATGAATTTAATCCATTTTGGAATAAGGCTGTAACATAACAAAATGTGGAAAAAGTTAAGCGCTGTGAATACTTTCCGGATGCACTGTATCAGAACAATATCTATGTTGCCCATAGCATTCTATCTGAGTCTACATTGTATTTTCAAATGAACAAATTAAAAATGACATTTGGAATTTGGCTTTGGGCAGCACATGCAGTTTGCCAACAACGAAATCATGCACAGCAATGCCTTGGAGGTCAACAAATTACTGTATACACCACGCAATCACATGCTAGTTAAACTGGACTAAAAATTGCTTTGAGTGTACCCCTTGGGAATATTTCTCCTCACTTTTTCATAAAAAGTTTTTATGCTAACACCTGTCAAAAAAGTCAGCAAGTAAAGGAGAATCCCCCCAATGGGGATAAGAACACAACAACCACTTTGATCAATGAGAGTACTTAAAATATTCTTGTTAGTGATATGAGCTGGTCTTACATCTGTGTGCTGTGGTAACATGCAGTAAAATGTGCATTATCATTACAAAATTGGATTTGCTCCAAATTGGCATATAAAATCAGGTATCTGCAGATGTGCAAAGGTCTAATCCCACGTTTTTGGCTTCTCAGGGCTGGCACTAGAGATGTGCACAACAGAAAAACTTGTTTCATTTCAGATCCATTTGTTAAGTTAATAATTTTGTTTCTTCGTATTCGTTATGCTAGAATGATTTGTTTTCGAAAATTAGTTTATTATGTTCGGTTTCTGCTAGTATATTTGTTATTTTCTAATTGATTTCGGAAGATGGCTATATTAGTTGTATTCTATCCTATTTTTTAATTTCTATTCTTATCATCATCTTATTTCACTTGTATACCTTTCGGTATTGCAATATGTTTCCAATTCAAATTCAAATTTATTTTCAAGTTTTTCAAATGCATTTTTTCGTCATATTATTTAGTTTCATTATAATTTATTTCAGATTTGTTGAAATTCGTTACCATTGTGATTTGGAAATTCGGATACATTCAAATCTCCGAATAACAAAAATTTTGTCCGAATCTCGATTAGTAAATTAAACGGATCGTGCATATCTAGCTGGCACGGTTTGCTTACTACTGTGTGCTATGTCTAGCAAACTGTATTACTTACCAGACTATGTCTAAAAAACCTTTTCTGAAATTCTGGAAGCCACAAATAGAATTGCAAATTTCACCGGCAGCGGCAATCTGATATTGGGGCATATAGCCTGAAAATACAGAGATGCCCTAAAGAAACAGTTGTATAATTGTTGCCTTGCAGACATTTGTCTACTAAATAGTTCAAACACTAGGACAGGAGATCTACTGTTTGCTGTGGAGCTTCCTTCATTTTGCTATATACAAAGTAGTAGTAGTATTATCTAATTGGGGGTTGCATAGAAAGTATCCTATCCAATAGAGGGTTGCTATTTTTCCTGAATATGTTTATTCAAAGCAGTACATGCTGGTTATGGCAGTGCGCTGTGAAGCAATTTTAAAGTGACCTTATAGAAACCTGTAAAGGATGTGATAACATATATGCACATACCTCTCTATATAAAAAATACTTTATTTAAAACAAATATATATATATATATATATATATATATATATATATATATATATATATATATATATATATCAATGTTTGCATTTTTTTTTTTTTTTTATAGGAACCGCATCCCAGTTTGTGGGACTTTTATGGATGGGGGAGAAAATTCACTTCACGATGGTTCAAACCACCAGTTGCCCTTTGATGTATTGGGAGTCTGGATCCATAATATATTGACTGGAAGAGTCCTCCTGTGTGGAACAGCAAGGCACCTGCTACCTTCATTCTAAAGACAGAGGTCATGAGAGATGCGTAAACACTTCAGCAATCTGTTTATTGAAACTCATATTGTCATAGAAAAAAAAAGCATGCAGTTTTGTGGACTGAAAGAGAAAATTTGAAGTCACAACTGCTAAGAAGTCTATTTCTGTGCGTAAATACTGTTAGTAAGGTCCATATTTAGTGATGGCGCAGCACTCTTGTGTTAAAGTTTAGTGCTATAACTGAATAGCACAACTGACTATGTTATCATGTCAAGCTTGCAAAAAACGATGAGCAGCCAACAATTCATGGACATTTTTATATTGTTAAAGTGAAATTCAACTTCAAATATTCTATGACATTTAACTGCCCGGTCTCATGGTGACAAGTCTCACTCCCATGTGTTAGCTGAGCCAATGAACATAGTAACACAACTGCCCAGTAAAAGGCTCAGTACCCATCTGCTATTTCAAGCACTATGTGCCTTCAGAAAGTATTAAGAGATATTGTATGGTGGACATAAAATGAAAAACGGGTCGATAAAGTCTTAAAAGGGGCCTGGAAGATACAAACGTGATGAAATGAAAGGTTCAAGCCAGTATGCATACTGCTGCAACTAAGAAGAGGTGAGGAGAACCTAGAGGCAATCCGATGAGGGGATGTCCTCACAGAGACCACAGGCAGTTACTAAAGAGGTGCTTATGTAGAAGGCAAAAAGGTCTGACAATGGCAAATACAAATACTGGCTGAGCCTGTATGATCAGTGGCCCTGAACTATACCATGCTGTCTGTAAGAGAGAACAGTGCTGGCATTCCTTAATCAGTGTGTCGCAGTGCTGAAAGCATGGGGAGGTGGTGAACAACATTCAAGAAGGTGTGAACTTACCCAATGGTACAGTACAGAGGCAGAAAACTCCTGGCACTTCTGGTAAGATAATTTTTTCATCTGTTACTCCGATAGCAGCTAATTTCCCTAAAAGATTGCTGCATTGTTAGATTATGTTACATAGTAGGTGAGGTTGAAAAAAGACACAAGTCCATCAAGTCCAACCTATGTGTGTGATTATATGTCAGTATTACATTGTATCATATCCCTGTATGTTGCGGTCGTTCAGGTGCTTTATCTAATAGTTTCTTGAAACTATCAATGCCCCCCACTGAGACCACCGCCTGTGGAAGGGAATTCCACATCCTTGCCGCTCTTACCGTAAGAACCCTCTACGTAGTTTAAAGCGGGGGTCCACCTAAACCGCCAAAAAAAAAAAATATTAAAAGCCAGCAGCTACAAATACTGCAGCTGCTGACTTTTAATACATGGCCACTTACCTGTCCCAGGGTCCAGCGATGTTGGCAGGCGACGCAGAGAACCCGCTCGGTTCTCGGCAGCTGCCGCCACCATCCTAGGTGAGGGAATCAGGAAGTGAAGCGTTGCAGCTTCACTTCCCGGTTCCCTACTGCATATGCGCGAGTCGCGCTGCACTTCCTAACTGGTCCCCGCTGTCTCTGGGACCCGTGTGTGTCCCAGCAGACAGCACGGTGGGGACGGGAAGAGGCATAGACTCCCATGGGAGTCTATGCCGGAAGTGGGTGCAAATACCTGTCTTAGACAGGTATCTGCATCCCCCTCCCCCCTGAAAGGTGCCAAATGTGACACCGGAGGGGGGGAGGGTTCCGAAAAGCGGAAGTTCCATTTTTGTGTGGAACTCCGCTTTAAGGTTAAACCTCTTTTCTTCTCATTTTAATGAGTGGACACGAGTCTTGTTAAACTCCCTTCTTCGAAAAAGTTTTATCCCTATTGTGGGGTCACCAGTATGATATTTGTATGTTGAAATCATATCCCCTCTTAAGCGTCTCTTCTCCAGAGAGAATAAGTTCAGTGTTCGCAACCTTTCCTCATAACTAATATCCTCCAGACCCTTTATTAGCTTTGTTGCCCTTCTTTGTACTCGCTCCATTTCCAGTACATCCTTCCTGAGGACTGGTGCCCAGAACTGGACAGCATACTCTTGGTACGGCCGGACCAGAGTCTTGTAGAGGGGGGGAATTATCGTTTTATCCCTGGAATTAATCCTCTTTTTAATGCATGCCAATATTCTGTTTGCTTTGTTAGCAGCAGCTTGGCATTGCATGCCACTGCTGAGCCTATCATCTACTAGAACCCCCAGGTCCTTTTCCATCCTAGATTCCCCCAGAGATTCTCCCCCCAGTGTATAGATTGCATTCATATTTTTGCCACCCAAATGCATTATTTTACATTTTTCTACATTGAACCACATTTGCCATGTAGTTGCCCACCCCATTAATTTGTTCAGATCTTTTTGCAAGGTTATTGCCCTGCTTAGCTTAGTATTGTCCGCAAATACAGAGATTGAACTGTTTACCCCATCCTCCAGGTCTTTTATGAACAAATTAAACAGCATTGGTCCCAGCACAGAACCCTGGGGGACCCCACTACCCACCCCTGACCATTCAGAGTACTCCCCATTTATCACCACCCTCTGAACTCGCCCTTGTAGCCAGTTTTCAATCCATGTACTCACCCTATGGTCCATAACGGACCTTATTTTGTACAGTAAACGTTTATGGGGAACCGTGTCAAATGCTTTTGCAAAATCCAGATACACCACGTCTACGGGCCTTCCTTTATCTATATGGCAACTCGCCTCCTCATAGAAGGTTAATAGATTGGTTTGGCAAGAACGATTCTTAATGAATCCATGCTGATTACTGCTAATGATACTGTCCTCATTACTAAAATCTTGTATATAGTCCCTTATCATCCCCTCCAAGAGTTTACATACTATTGATGTTAGGCTAACTGGTCTGAAATTAATTCCCAGGGATGTATGTTGGGCCCTTTTTAAATATTGGTGGTACATTGGCTTTTCTCCAATCAGCTGGTAACATTCCAGTCAGTAGACTGTCAGTAAAAATTAGGAACAATGGTCTGGCAATTACTTGACTGATTTCCTAAGTACCCTCGGGTGCAAGCCATCTGGTCCCGGTGGTTTATTAATGTTAAGTTTCCCAAGTCTAATTTAAATTCTGTGCTCTGTTAGCCATGGAGGTGCTTCCTGTGATGTGTCATGAGGATAAACACTGCAGTTTTGGTTACTGAAGCACCCGATTCCCCTATGAAGACTGAGAAGAAGAATAAATTCAATACCTTCGCCGTCTCCCCATCCTTTGTAACCAGATGTCCTTCCTCATTCTTTATGGGGCCAATATGGTCTGTGAACAAAATGTCATGTAAGATATACATAGGTGCATTTGTGCTTGTAGAGCCAATATAATTATTTATGAACATAATGCAAATAATGGGTGTGTGCAATTGCACTCTCCTTCTTTCATTATTGTAGTCAGGACTTATTATGGTGTAGTCTCCTTTTCACATATTCAGCTGGGATGATAGAATCCCTATTGAAAAAAGGGGGTCATCACAGCAGGAACTCATCAACTCAGTAGGAAGATTTAAGCCAGGGGTGCTCAACCTTTTGAAGAGCGAGGGCCACTTAAGCAATTTGATAACAGGGCCACAGTGAACTATGTGTTTTGTTTTTTTTTAGCAGAAACGTTTTTATTTAGCTCCAAAAGGAGACTTAATTAGTGTACATACAAAGTACACAAGAAATAACATGAAAATTTAAAGTGGATGTAAACTCTGTACAACCACTTTTACCTAAAGGTAAGACTATATTAAGGCTTACCTGTAGGTGCTGGAAATATCTCTTAAACCTGCACGATTTAGGAGATATTTACAATATATGCATGCACCAACGTCACCGGCGCATGCGCAATTTAGAAAAGGGCACGATCGTGCTGTTTCTAAAGGGATCATGCCGTGACTGGCGGCTCCCGTGCGCATGCGCGGGAGTGACGTCATGCGACTCCGGCCAGTCACAGAGCCAGAGTCCGTGGGCCCGGAAGAAAGAGGGGTGAAGGTGGACGCTTCCAGCCAGCTGGGACAGCGGTGACATCGCAGGCTTCATTTTCAGGTAAATTCCAACAGGGAGCCAAGTGCAGAAAGTAAACCAAGGAGCCAAAGTAATTATAAAAGTCACACTGGACTGTTGCTACCGCACTCAAATGACCAAATGAGAAACAGACAAAACCAAAAGAATTGGGAAGTGCAGATCCAGGAGGTGGCAAGAAATCAATTGGAGATGGAATCCATGTGAAATTTAAAACAGTTTATTGCTGATAAAACATGTAACCAATACACAGTACAAATGGGAAAAAATGTCAGAATGGCCAAACTTACTGTGATAGTGCCAGCAATGGAGCCAAAAGGTGGTGGAGAAATGGCTGTCCCGCTTCCGTGAGGGCTGTGGACAGATGGGGCTGCAGACCAAAAGTGGGAAGCCTGAAAACACTTTCCATCGGCAAAGCCTGATGGATCAAATGGATCAGAGCAGGAGATGTGATGAGTATCACAGCAGGTGCCAGAGTTTGAGTAGTAAACGATTACATGTTTCGGGGTTTAACCCCTTCCTCAGATAACTGCCTGCGGTTGGAGCGTGTGACGTGGCCGGGGAGAAGTCCTGTGGTGTCCGGACACCTTGCAGCTCAGCCTCGCACCCGCTGCCCCTCCAGCATCCATCTGTAGTCTCACCTGCCTCTGCAGCTGCTCTGCCATTTTCCACTCTGGTCATACAGTGATCGTGCTTCCTGGATCTGAACCCAGCCTTTCCCCTCCCTGATGTAGCCCAGCTTTGGTTATGGTCACTGCTCCCAGCTGTTGGAAAGTGTTTTAAGGCTTCCCATTTTTGGTCTGCAACCCCCTCTGTCCACGGCCCTCACCGAAGCGGGACAGCCATTTCTCCACCACCTTTTGGCTCCATTGCTGGCACTATCACAGTGAGTTTGGCCACTCTGATGATTTTTCCCATTTGTACTGTGTATTGGTTACATGTTTTATCAGCACAATAAACTGTTTTAAATTTCATATGGATTCCATCTCTAATTGATTCCTTGCCACCTCCTGGATCTGCGCTTCCCAATTCTGTTGTTTTTTTTTTTCGTTTTCAGGTAAGTGACACATAATGGGCTACTATGCGATGCATAGTAGCCCAATATGCTTTACCTTTGCAGGGAAATAAAGAGGAAGTAAAACCCATCAGGGTTTACTTCCTCTTTAACATTACAGTGAACAACAAGGCACGTAGTTCTATTTAGTACAAAAAATAGATGATGATATATCACATATTATTCTAGTAAAAGTATTAAATACAATAGTTCTAGAAAAATCTTCCACTAGCTTAGTAGTTCAGCTCTTTCTATTGTCTGAAATAAATTGGCATTGTCAGTTACCCCTGGGGTGTGAGAGGGGAGGGGGGGGGAGGAGAAGGAGAGGGGGGGGAAAGAAAAGGGAAGGGGTGGAGAGAAACAAGAAGGTGGGGAGGGTGGAGTCAGGGATGTGTTAAGAAAGGGGATGGATAGGTATAATTGTATATCCTCATATATACATTCTCTTGGTCAGAGGTCTCCTGAGTCCACCAGCCTCAACTCTTAACCCAAGCAGCCCAAATTTTTTCAAAATTTTTGGGGCATTTGCAGCTCATATATGTACGTTTATAAAGTCGTAGATTATAGTCAATCATAGCTCTCCATTGCGAAGCCGCGGGAGGCTCAGACTGCTTCCATTTAATCAGTATAGCCTTCTTGGCATAATATGTGGCATAAAATATACCGCTTGTGTGTATTTGGTGTAATAGTATTGCAGATACCCAGAAGAAGGGTCATAGGGTCCATACCCACAGTCAAATTTCCCACAGAATTTATCGTGGTAACCACTACCTTCAAAAACTACTGGATAAAGGAGCAGGACCACACAACATGTAAAAATGTACCCCTGGCATGGCCAAGAGCGGCATGTGAACGGACGTGCTTCACAGAGCTCCCGCATAAGATCCTTAACTTACCCTGCTCCCGGCCAGAATAACCCCCTGATTTTCGTCCACACACCCGC
Source organism: Lithobates clamitans (assembly GCA_037952925.1). Taxonomy (NCBI): domain Eukaryota; kingdom Metazoa; phylum Chordata; class Amphibia; order Anura; family Ranidae; genus Lithobates; species Lithobates clamitans. The sequence goes on from JBBGZY010000628.1 coordinate 725,874, forward strand.
CGCAGCTACAGCAGACATTCCTGGAGGCCGTGGTCACTCGATCCGGCGGTATGGTGACCCGCAAACAGAAGGGAGATGGCGTGCAGCCTGATCCTTCCTCCCAACGCTCACAAGGAGACACACCGAAAGGAGCTGGTAAGCCTCCCAAAACCCCTAAAGCCCTGGGAAAAGACCCCCTGCGGGACATGCTGTATTAAACCCAGAAATTAAAAGAGGCAGCCGAACAGTACATAGGGGAGGACTTAGAAACTACCCCAGCTATCTTCCATGCACAGAAAGATACACAATGTACACAGGGCCCCTCTGGTTTCACTGACCAGCAGCTTGCTGACACAGATGAGGGAGAGGGGGAAGATGATGCAGATCAACCCACCCTAGCTGAAATACTTAAAGCAGTCCACAAGTGCACAGCGTCAGTGGATATGCTTAAGGAACATTTTGGGGGCTTGAAGGAGGAAGTGGGGCTGATTCGCCATGATCTGCAAAAAATAAGAGAACGCACTACTGCAGCAGAGGGTCGCATAAGTGACATGGAGGACAAGTTACCACCATTGACGAGGGAGCTGCAATCCACAACACGCATTGCTAAAGCTGCTGAACTTAAAACAGATGACGTTGAAAACCGCCGTAGGCGGAATAATCTCCAGATGGTGGGGCTCCCCGAGAGGGTGAAGGGAAGAGACCCCACAGAATATGTAGAGCAATGGTTGCTGGATACATTTGGCAAGAAAGCGTTCACTCCATTATACTCGGTGGAACAGGCTCACAGGGTTCCACCTAGGCCTCTCCTGCCTGGTCATCCTCTCTGCACCATGCTGGCCAGACTTCTCAATTTCAAAGATAAGGAGATAGTGCTCCGTCTGGCCAGAGAACGCAGCAACATCCAGTTTAACGGCACTTGGATCTTCTTCTACCCTGACTACTTGGCAGATGTGCAACCCCGCAGGGCGAAATTTACAGATGTCGGCAGCCGAAGCCGAGAAATAGCTTGGCTCTCGGCTGCTGCCGCCGCCATTCTCGGTGAGGGAATAAGGAAGTGAAGCATTGCGGCTTCACTTCCCGGTTCCCTACTGCGCATGCGCGAGCCGCGCTGCGCATCCTAAGTGGTCCCAGCTATCTCCTGGGACCTGTGTGTTTCCCAGGAGACAGCGGGGGGGGTGCGGGAGGGGGCGTGACTCCCGCGGGAGTCTATTCCCGGAAGTGGGTGCAGATACCTGTCTAGTACAGCTGTCTGCACCCCCCTCCCCCCTGAAAGGTGCCAATTGTGGCACGGGAGGGGGGGGGGAATCAGATGAGCGGAAGTTCCACTTTTGGGTGGAACTCTGCTTTAAGTACACTTATGGTTCCAACATTAATTGTCCGAAGTTACCCCACCATGCTAACCCTCTGTGGAGATCCTCTGCCCTCCCAGTGCCACCCTGCCCTCAGGGCCTACCCAGGTCCTTGTCCTATATTCGCTCGCCTGACCATACGATGCCTGTACTGTTTTTGACTTATAATTGTTTTACAATTTATGATATACTAATTGGTAATTGGGTATGATGGCTGTACTGGTAATTTCTTGGAAAAAGAGGGGGAAGTTGGGACTTTGAATGAGGTGCACATGATGCAGTCCAATCACACTCACAGAGGTGCAAACATATGTATGTTTATTAAGGACCAATGATCAACATGGCATAAAAATACATTGCATACATTAGACATAAAATAATCACATATAGACAATAAATCTATGTATATACAACCATGGGACATGGGTGGATACAATTATGCATCTTAATCCCCCAAACAAGATAAAAGTCATGTGAAGTAAAGAACATCTGAAAATTGGTCAATGTGTGTTTGATGCATCAAAGGTAGGCCCGACGCTGCGTTTCATGGATTTCAATCCACTCTTCAGGAGCCAGATGCATCTAAATTCTATAAAAAATGTATGAAAAGCAATATGGTTTCATGGGTCTAATAAAATCAGCAGAAAAAGGGGGAAATTTGGGCATAATGGACCATGCCAAAAAAAGGTTACTCACATGATAGCCAAAACTGGGACCGTGCGACAAAACAAAGCCAGGGGTAAGCCATGGAGCCTGGCCCGGGAGCTGAGAGGGGGGGCTCAACGAGGAACACCGGACCGCACACACCAACACCCTGCAGTGGAGGGGACTTCTATAATGTAGGAAATATATAAAATGTATCTATGATGATAAAAGTAACAAAAAACGAGATGATATAACCAGGGTGATTGAAAAAAGCTTGGAGAATACATATGGTGTTTGAAGCCACATAGATAGGAGGGGATCAGGGTGTGCATGGGTTGTATCAGCACCATCTCTGAATACCATGAAGCAGGGAGTGAGATGCAGCCCCAGTGTGGAACGCCAGCTCCCCCTCAGCGTCACGCAGGCACGACACAGTGGAGCAAAACCTCGGCAAACACCAGAGAAGCTCACCGCATGTCAGCCCAGCTGATATACCGGAAGTCTGTGTGTGCGACGCCCAGCCAAGGAAGTCACATGCACAGTGCCGGGGGCGTGGCGCCGATGCACGGTGGAAGGATCCGCCCAGCCACCCACCCCCAACCCTGTGGAGGGGAGGTAGGAGGGCGGACACCAGCATGCATCGCAGCTCCCGGGAAACAGGACATCTGCCCACCCACCGACAATGAGTCACACAGACCCAGTCTGGCCACAGGGAGTAAAAGATGTATGAAGTAGTGAGAGATCAAAGTATGTGAACTGTCAGTGCAATGAACGTTCCATATAAAACATGCTGAATTACGGCCGGACCCGGTAGGAATTCGCCATAAGAGACCGATGGGCTACAATCATGAGCACCTCCATCCCTAATCAATGCAAGCAATGGGGGGAAAAGCAAACTTAGGACTTTAATTGGGATGCAAGGGAAAGTTTGCACCCCCATCCTTAATATCATGAAAAAGAGGGGGGGGGAGGTTGGGACTTTGAATGAGGTGCGCATGATGCAGCCCAATCACACTCACAGAGGTGCAAACATATGTATGTTTATTAAGGACCAATGATCAACATGGCATAAAAACGCATTGCATACATTAGACATAAAATAATAGCATATAGACAATAAATCTATGTATATACAACCATGGGACATGGGTGGATACAATTATGAATCTTAATCCCCCAAACAAGATAAAAGTCATGTGACGTAAAGAACATCTGAAAATTGGTCAATGTGTGTTTGATGCATCAAAGGTAGGCCCGACGGTGCTTTTCATGGATTTCAATCCACTCTTCAGGAGCCAGATGCATCTAAATTCTATAAAAAATGTATGAGAAGCAATATGGTTTCATGGGTCTAACAAAATCAGCAGAAAAAGGGGGAAATTTGGGCATAATAGACCATGTCAAAAAAAGGTTACTCACATGATAGCCAAAACTGGGACCGTGCGACAAAACAAAGCCAGGGGTAAGCCATGGAGCCTGGCCCGGGAGCTGAGAGGGGGACCTCAACGAGGAACACTGGACCGCACACACCAACACCCCGCAGTGGAGGGGACTTCTACATTGTAGGAAATATATAAAATGTATCTATGATGATACAAGTAACAAAAAACGAGATGATATAAGCTGCGAATATCACCAGGGTGACAGCGGGGGGGGGGGGGGGTGCGGGAAGGGGCGTGACTCCCGTGGGAGTCTATTCCCGGAAGTGGATGCAGATACCTGTCTAACACAGGTATCTGCACCCCCATCCCCCCTGAAAGGTGGCAATTGTGGCACGGGAGGGGGGGGGAGGAATCAGATGAGCGGAAGTTCCACTTTTGGGTGGAACTCCGCTTTAAGTACACTTATGGTTACACCATTAATTGTCCGAAGTTACCCCACCATGCTAACCCTCTGTGGACATACTCTGCCCTCCCAGTGCCACCCTGCCCTCAGGGCCTACCCAGGTCCTTGTCCTATATTCGTTCGCCTGACCATATGATGCCTGTACTGTTTTTGACTTATAATTGTTTTAGAATTAATGATATACTAATTGGGTATGATGGCTGTCCTGGTAATTTCTTGGAATGTTAGGGGCATCCGAGACCCCCTTAAGCGTACCATGGTGTCCACTGTTCTCCGCAGGCCCCTGCCTGCCATATGTGCGCAGCAGAAGACTCACTTGGTACCAGAGACGCTTTGTGCTTACAGTTATCATGGGTGGGCTCGGCCTATCATTCTACTCATACCTCTTACTCTAGGGGGGTGAGCGTTCTGATACACCGATCCCTGGATTTTCAGCTTTTTGACAAACTGATTGACCCTGAGGGGAGATTTGTTACTCTGTTATGTAGAATATTTCATGTTAAATGTATTTTGGCGGCGGTATGCATACCGCCTCCTTTCAACTCTTTGGTGCTGAGAACTCTTCTGATGTACCAGCTGGGCAGCCCTGACATCCTCCTCATACTAGTTGGTAATTTTAGTGCGAAACGTCAGCTCTATTCCTGTCTGCTGTTACCCTGTAATTGATGTGCATCTTCTTAAATAAACAAGGCTAATTTATGAGTGCGGCTGTCCAGAATTCATTCCCGTTTACTGCAACCAGCAATAGCCAGCACCTTTAACCTCCGAACCAAGAAGGATTTATTTTATTTTGGTCTGTTTGGACTTTTTCCTGGAGCGATGATTACTTCCTCTTCTAGACCCATGGAGGTGCCTTAACCCAGTCCAGAAGCAATTCTCCTGTTTCTCCATGTCCCATTTATCCCTGTCTAGAATTGATCTGTTTCTATGTACCCCGGCTGCCTCACTCTTCATCCAGGAAGTACAATACCTGGTGAGAGATATATCCGACCACTCTCCTCCTGGTGATTTCTCTAGCAGTGGGCCTACCTTGACACTCCCAAGAGCTCCATGGAAGCTTAATACCTTTTGGTTGAACCTTTTCCCCTCCCACAATAGAATAACTGACAAGATTTCCATTTACTCGCAAGCCAATAGGGAACATCCTGACCCCCTAATTACGTGGGAAGCCTTTAAGGCATTCCTCAGAGGCTTATTCATGACTGAGGTCAATGCCATTAAACACAACACTCAGGTACAGAGGGAGCAGGCTGTGCAGCTGGTTCGTCGATTGGAGGTGGAGTTTATTGCCAACTCATCAGATGCTACTAGAGAAGCATGGATAGGCACTGAGGCAGCCGTAGACCACTTGGCAACATCCTCTGCTGATCAGAAGTGCTTCTTCAGTAGGTTGGCCTTTTATGAGGAGGGCGAGCAGACAGGTAGGCTGCTAGCCAAAATTTTGCAATCAAACCAGGCTTCCCCAGCTATAGGGGATCTGCGTACTCCTCAGAAGGGTGGTGAATGACCCGACTATTATTATGCAGGAACTGGTGGAGTTCTACTCAGACTTGTATCGCTCTAGGCAGGATTACACACCAGAGGAATTGCAGGATTTCCTACATGGGATCAAGCTAAGCTGTCTGTCAGCCTCCCAGAGGCAGCTGTTGGATCCCCCCATAACGGAAGAGGAGTTGCAATGTGCGGCCCTCCTTCCCTAACTCCAAGGCTCCTGGAGACGATGGGCTCCCAGTTGAGGCGTTTAAGCAATTGTCTTCAATTATACACCCGGACCCGGATCGGGATTTATAGCAGAGATGTCCACCTTGATTAATTTACTCAGGCTTTTCCTCAGCATACAGTCCCAAGCAGATCATATGGGGAATAGGGCCCTCCTGTCACTGGACGCCCATAAGGCCTTCAATTGCATAGAATGGCAATACTTGTGGGCCACCATGCATAAGTTTGGGTTTGGTCCCACCTTTCTATCATGGGTGAAATTATTATACAGCTCCCCACAGGCAGCCATTAGAGAGGCAGTACGTGTATCCATGCCTTTTGCTTTACATAGAGGCACACTACAGGGCTGCCCTTTGTCCCCTCTTTTGTTTGCCATTGCCATTGAGCCACTTGCTGCCATGATCCATTCCAACCCCTTAATCTGTGACTTCAAATATGGCTAAATGCTGGAAAAATACATGCTCTATGCTGACGACACCATGTTACTTTTGGGGGACACGTCGGATTCCCTGAGAGAGGCTATGGCAGTCATTACTAAGTTTGGCACATTTTCGGGCTTGGCGATCAACTGGACCAAATCCTCAATCTTATTGCTAGACTCTTCATCTGGCAGACAGGGTGGCACACTTCAAAATATTCCTGTGACCTCCTCTTTTAAATATTTGGGGGTGCATGTTACCTCACAGCTCTGTGATTACGTTACCCTCAATCTATCACCAATGCTGGGTCGAATAAGGGATAAAACCAAAATATGGTCCAAGCTTAAAATGTCATTGGTAGGAAGAGTGAACCTCATACAAATGTTTTTTATGCCACAGCTTCTCTACATCCTGCACAATACTCCCATGGTTGTCCCGCTTAAAACTTTTCGCATCATAAACTCGCTGTTCCGCTCCTTTATTTGGAAACCTCCGAGGGTCAAGCTTGAGCAACTGCAAAAACCCAAAGAGAGTGGGGGTCTGCTTTACCCAATTCTTGGCTTTATTACCTGGCAACTCTGCTGCAACACATCGCTCGGACTTTGCCCATGGAGCCAGCCGGTGAAGGGGGGACAGGGGACATAACCACAGCTCTGATGCACCATGTCACGAGGATGTACAGTGTAGCCGTGGGCTTGGAAGCTCTGGCCTACGCTAAATCCAACAAGCTTTTCCCACCTACCTGTTGATGCAGAAGGTGTGGAACAAGGCCAGACAGCTACAAGATGTTACAGGATTCATGGGTCATAATCCTATTTGGGATAACGGGCATTATAAGGAGCTGCAATCTTTGCAGTGTGGTACAAGATGGAAGCGGTATGGGGTCACACACCTGGTACATCTCCAGTGGCACATCTCCAGTGGCAAACTGCGCTCCTTCTCATCTTTGGAAACTAAATTTAACCTCCCCCAATCTATGTATTTCCCATATCTACAATTACATCATGCTGTCCAGGTGCAATCAGAGGGATCCCTATGGGTCCTGTCCCTGGCCCCAATCTTTCATTATATGACAGAGGTCTCTCACTTTAAGGGATTTTTATCCCGGTGTTACACCATGCTTATGTCCACACACTTCAAGGGCTTCCCGACCAAAGTGACACCCCTGTGGGAGAGTGATGTGGCAGCGTTTGAGGATAAACAGTGGGCGGAGGCCCTGCAGGCGGTTCAGCTGTGTTCTATTAACGTGGCACAGTGCCTGTCCCAGTTGTACATAGTGTTGCGGGTACATCTTACCCCCCGCAAGACTGTGGAGGATGGGTCTGAGTGAACTCGCAGTGCACTAGATGCTCCAGAGACCATGGTGACCTTATACATCTATTGTGACGATGCCCCAAGCTCCATCTATACTGGTCAGGGGTGGTAGCTACCATTAACCCCTTCAGATCCATGCTATAGCCGAATGACGGCTACAGCGTGGACCTACTTTGCCGAGAGGCTGTCAATAGACGTCCTTCCCTCTGCAGGGTGCGCGTGGTGCACATTGTGATCACCGAGTCAGTGAGACCCGGGTGATCACAGATCGGAGTAAGGGGTCGATCCTGGCCCCTTGCCACGTGATCAGCTGTCAGCCAATGACAGCTGATCACGTGATGTAAACAGAAGATCGGTAATCACTTTTTTTTCTCCTCACAATGACAGCGTGAAGAGAAAAAAAAGCCGGTCACCGGCTTCTGTGCTAGGGACATCGGTCCTGAAGAGGAAAAGGCCAAGCCACCTCATCTGTGCCAACCAGTAACGCCTGCCAGCGCCACCTGTCAGTGCCCACAGTGCCATGAATCAGTGTCCACCAGTGCAGAACAGTGCCAGCAATCAGTGCCACCTAGGCAGCACTGCTATCAGTGTCACCTACCAGTGCCGATCAGTGCCCATCACTGGCACCTATCAGTGCCCATCACTGCCACCTTTCAGTGCCCATCAGTGCCACCTATTAGTGCCCTTCAGTGCCACCTATCAATGCCCATCAGTGCCACCCATCAGTGCCCACCAATTCCACCTATCAGTGCCCACCTGCACCACCTCATCAGTGCCCACCAGTGCCGCCTATTAGTGCTCATCAGTGCCGCCTTATCAGTGCCCATCAATGTAGCAGTGCCCATCAGTGCAGCCTCATCAGCGTACATCAATGAAGGAGAAAAGTTACCTGTTTGCAAAATGTATTAACATAATGTAAAACGGTTTTGTATTCTTTTGAAAAAATGTTGGTCTTTTTAAATTTTTTTAACAAAAAATAAAAAACCCAGAGGTGATCAAATACCATCAAAAGAAAGCTCTATTTGTGGGCAAAAAAAGTGATAAAAGTAGTAGAGTACCGTGTTGTATGATCACGCAATTGTCGTTCAAAGAGTGACAGCGCTAAACGCTGAAAATTGGTCTGGGCAGGAGGAGGGTTTAGGTGCCCATTAAGCAAGTGGTTAATAAGGTGTTTTGTGGTTAATAAGGTGTTTCAGGTCCAGGTCCCGATGGATCCTAAGCCCTGTATATTAGGCATTTTAGTCAACCTCTCCATTGAGGAAATCCCTAAACAAGCCATAGCCAGAGCACTCTTTCAGGCACGCAAACTTATTCATAGACATTGGAAAGGAATGGAAACTCCCACTCTGAGAGAGTGGACCACTCAAATGGGGGACACTCTGCGCCTGGAGAAGTACATCTTCCAGCACAGGGGTCTCACAGAAAAGTTCCACTCTATGGTCTGCATGGTTAGACACCCCTGGTCTTAGCCCGGTAGATTTGGTCTTGGACACACTGTTTCTCTAGCGCGATAGTTGACTCTGGTCAGTATATGGAGAGGGGGCCCTCTGGGCTAGTGCACTGCAGATAACTATGGTAGGAGACCAGCTAAAGTGGGGAGGGAGGGGCGGGGAGGGTCGGGGTAGGCAGCAGAAATGTTGTACTGCATACACATTTTCATTCATACTTGTGGAAGGCGATAATATGTCAGAAAGTGCACCAAACCCTCAGAATATAGTAGAAGTGTATGGCTTAGTGCAGCTAACCCTCAGGAAAGCCGCAGGTGCACTGCACTGCACCCACAGATTGGTGTGAAAACAGCCTAATAGTTATTAACCCTTTTATACGTGCTAATATGCCCATTGCAAAAGCTATAATGCTGTATGTGTTGTTGATTAGTTACAATGACCTTCTTTTCTCTTGCAGCTGCTGCTGGCATTGCTCTCCAGGCTGTTAGAAAGGATTAGAGGCGGAGTGCAGTTGGTATCACTCCGCCTGGGACAGGAAGCATTGGCTTATGCCGCTTCTGCTGCCAGTGCCAGCTCACTGCACTCTGATGCTCTGGGATGGCGGGTTCGCAAGCCCAGACTGTGAACATTGGGTTTCCAACCCCGGGCATCCGCTTACCTGGTTTGAGGTTGAGAGCCACGTCAGAGGGTTCTGAGTAATGGGTTGAGCACCCCTGATTTAAGCAGACAAAGGAAGCTGCAAAGCTAGTGTTTTTATTGTACTGTGTCTAGCTAACCCCTAGTGCTTTGGGAATCATTTTTCATATTTTTAATGTTTGCAAACTGGTGGCACTATTTAAATCCTGTATAATAATATTTAACAAAACAAATCTAAAGCAACAGTTAAAAAAGTAAACTTCGAAAAGCAACGGAAGTAACCACTTAGATTTCCCATTAATGGGATACTTACACCCCAAAATGATAATACATTTTAGGTGTTTAAGGGGATCAATTATCTTTAGAAACTTTTACTGGGATATTTTCCTGCTTGATTTTAGTTTGGGGATTCTACGTTACTGATAACCCATTAAGGGAGTGGGTGCCAAATGTCACTTGGTTTTAAAAACTGAATAGATGTTTTGGGTGTAGAAGGCCTTTTAATAAATTAGTGTTAAAGCGTTATATTTTAAGCTACCCAAATTATTACCCAGTACAGTAAAGTTACTTTGCTGTAATATTTAAAAAAGTGTAATTTTATTTTCAGGCTTTGATTTAGGAGTTCCATAAACAATGTGTCTTTTTGCACGTTGCTGTTCAGAAGATTAAAGAAGTTTATACGTAATTCCAGTCAGCCGTTAGACTGGTTTAATGAACAGCAGAACAAAGCATTGCTACTCATTAAGTTAATTGTCTTAATTACGCAAGAAGCGACAGTCAAAATGGCCACATTTATTAAACCTTTTTATCAAATCTACCTTGTTCATTTAGTTACTTACATAAGAGCAGTGGATTGGCTGGAGTGCATTAACTCATTAACACAACAGTAGGCTGCCAGTGTATCAGAATGTTCTTTTGCTCAGTGCTCTTTCTTTTACAAAAGATTTTATGAACATTTAACAAAAAATGCAAAGATGCGTCATGCTTCAAGGAAAAGCATGAAGATGTACATACATTATATATACAAGAAAATGGAACAAGACACATAATGGTTGGAGCAGGGTCTACATACAGTTTGAAGCACATAAAGAACAATAACATGCTTAACCCCTTCCCACTGATCGCCTCCCAACCCATTAAGAGTTTTAAAAGCTAGGAGGCGGAGGCGGGCATTCGGGTCATGTGACCACAAGTATGCATTGGGCGCTTACCAATCCCCATTGACTACCTGCAGGGAGCGCACTCTTAGCACATTAAGTTGTTTACACAGGGATGCATATGTGCGGCTGCTAGGCGTTAAGACCCACCTGGCGAGAGGCCGCATGTATGCATACTGCCGGCTCCAAGGGGTTAAAGTATTTAAAGCCTTGCAGACGAGGGGAGTTTTTAAAAATGCAAAACACTCAACAGGCGAGGGCATAATCCACTACCCCACCTGAACACAGAGAAGACAGTGGGGGCTGTCCAGAAACCAATATGTGCAGTGGACAATCAAGAGAAAAAAGTGAAGAGAAAGAAGAAAGAAAAGGCAAGAAGGGAGGGAATAAAAAAAGAAATAGAAATAGCACAGAAATTTCAGATTTGTAACAAAAAATGGCCAAAATGCGATGGATGAGAGTGCAATATCCAAGATTGCCAAACTCTAAGGAATTTATCATGGGAGTCGGGCAATATGGCTGTCAGTTTTTCATTAACCATGATATCATTCATGCGGTATTTCACCGCCTCAAAGCTGAGGACGGAGACTTCCATTCTCTGGCAATGGTAAGCTTGGCTGCTGTGTAAAGGTGAGCAGCCAGCTGCCGCTCAGCATGTAAGGGAAAGTCTATAGGCTTAAAAAGAAGCTCTTCATAGGGGTTTCTCTTGAGATTGGAGTGTAACAATGTACGAAGCAAGGCGTAGACCTCAATCTACAGTCTACTCACTCTTGGACAAAACCACCAAATATGCACCATTGTTCCTGGCTGGGCACATCCACGGAAGCAAGTAGGATAGTTAGAAACGATTTGGGCTAAGTGAGCCGGTGTATAGCACCAGTGGCACAACAATTTGTAAGCATTCTCATATACGGTGACTTTTTTCAAGCATTTGGAAACAGCCAAGGTCATAATCTACCAGTCCTCAGGACCCAGCTCTATTCCGAATTTGTGTTTCTCAGTGCTCTTTCTAATGTACATTGGTAACCTCCATAGACAGCAAACACATCATATGGTATTATATGTAAACAAGTACATTCTGAGTGCAGGACATGCTGAGCCTGTCACCGCCTTTTTAATGTGTAGTATATGTGGGTTCCTTCAACATGGGTGAGTGTTGCTTTTCGGTGGCCATGGATTTAAAATTAAAGGGAGTAAAAGAAAACCCCACCCAACCGTGTCTTTTTCCAGTTGTGTTTGATTGTTGACAGGTTGAATTACGTGGTTGAGTTAAGCGGGGCTTTCATAGTCCACACAGATAATTTACCTATTTTAAAACCAAATATTACCAAAGCCCCTTCAACCATACCAAACACTTTACAAAAGTAAAAATGTTAGTAAAAATACTTACCTAGCCACCAGCTTCCTAACTGCAAGGGGATGACTTCATTATCTTTCCAGTAAGATCCTGGGAAATGCTAAATATCTCATATCTCACCAGAATTGTCTGCTGCACTGTGCAGGACCACTGTCATCTTGTGAGGATTAGGCCACTTAGCATTCCCCTGAATCTCATTAGAAGGATAGGTGAGTTCACTCTCGTCTGGGCACTGTGGGCAGAATCTGGGGTTAAAGTAAGTATATTTACCAATTCCACCTGTCCCGTTCCCCACCACCACAGGTAATTTGTTAGTGAAGTGGAGAGAGATTAGAACGGTTGTCAGTTTTTATTGCTATTTGTACCCAGTTAGGGAGATTCACCCTCTCTATTTGTCCTGTTTACTGTTATCATTGAAAGTGAAAGTAAAAGAAAATCACATTTTGGGGTATACCCAGAAAAGTAATAGAAGGGAATCCCCTTAATTTGCAGTTATTTATTCTGACTTCCTGTTTGGCTATGGGACAGGAAGTGAAGGGAAATCTCCCCAATGGTACACAGATAGCTAAAAAATCTGACAGGGGTTATAACCCTCCCTTACTCTATCCAAAATGAAAAAAAAATGCCTTATACTTCTTTATAATACTTTAAAATGAACCTGTCAAGAGAGAAGTAATCTTCCACTTCTATCTGAAATGACAACTTGCCTGGTTGTATCTATCTTCCATTTGTCTGTGTCACAGACCTAGAATGAGCTTGTAGCACATAAAGTCAGAAAGCCTGATCTCTACCCTGATCTGATACCAAAGTATCAGTGCGGCAGGCAGGTAATAAGCATTTTCAGAAGGAGAGGTCAGCAGTAGCAGCAGACATACCTCTCTTATGACACATTTCCTTTAACTGGTTAACCATAGGTTCACTAAAGGCTGTTAAAAAACTGCTCTGCTCTTCTTGGCTAAAAAAGTGCAGGGCTGGTAAGTCATAGTTGGTTTCCCTAGTGCAGCACCCTGGTCCTAAACAGGGCTGCTAATAAATCTAGTTGTGCTAGGTGGTAACTAGCCTGGCTAATTGATAGTTTGATCCACTGATTTCTGTCTTTAGTCTGAGTTTAATTGGTAGTCTCTCTCTTCTGTCAATAGGTGGCACTGTTGCCTTTGGCATTAGGATGATGGATTACAGTAAATGTGATGTAAAGTAAGTGATGGGTAAATAAAGTGTCTCAGCCAATCAGCAGGTGTTTCTTTTGGCTGCTGTGCATGCTGGGATAGGCCATTTATTCAGGAGTCAGGTGATCGGGGTTCTTCCCACCTGGGGCTGCGGCCTGGGTGGGCATGTGTTGAGTAATTCCTGGTTGCTAGGCCTGAAGCCTGAGGCCTATCCAGGAGTCATACTGGCTGCTAGTGTATGCAAGGCCTATCCAGTAGTTCAGGGTTCCGCAAAGGAGGTGCAGCAAAGGTTAAGCCCGAAGCATGGGGCGGAACCGTGTGTGTTAGAGGCTCAGCCAGAGGTGAGCCTGATCGCTGACGGAGGTAAAGGAGAAGCAGTTGCCACAAAGGGATGACCGCTCCTGTTACCAGAGGCAAATTTGGAAGGGAGGAAGTCCTGAAGGAGTACCAAAGCAGACGCTTCACTAGCCGGGGACAGTGAAGTAAGTGGGAAAGCTTCAGTAGAGACTCATCCAGGAATACAGCAGGTAGCTGTGAGTAAAGCTTGAAGGAGTACGGCGAGTAGCTGTAAGTAAAGCTTGAAGATGAGTACAGCAGTTAGCTGTGGGTGAAGCTCGAAAGATCCAGCAGGTAACTGAGAGTCCAAGAAGTCAAGTGAGAGACCGCAAGCTGAGCTATAGGACCTACAGTGGGATACTGTGAGTTAAGCTGGAAGATCTACAGGGGGATACTGTGAGAGAAGTTGTTGCTATAGGAGACAGCAGTTGCTACAAGATACAGATTGCTGCATTTAGCTTAAAGGCCCTTTATCTGTACTGCTGTCTGCATAGTACTATATTTGTCTATGGAGTTTGCCTAATTGCTATCGCATTTGCCTAAAGGTGTCCTGAGCCTTAACCCTCTCTCCCACCGTTCCTGTTAAGAGAAATAAAACTCTTTGTTCATTTTTACAAAAAGTGACTGGTGTACAATCTTTCCACCTTGCACCTCACCCACTATGCCTAGTAGCCTGAGGAGGGATGTCAGTTCTCCCTGGCTCTGGGGGTCACCATCAGGCCCTTGGAAGTCTGTGAGACCGATACACTAGAAAGAGAGGTCATCAGGCTTACTTCTCTTATGACAGATTTCCTTTAACCTTTTAACCATAGGTTCACTAAAGGCTGTTTAAAATTTTGCTTTATTCTTCTCGACTAAAAAGTGCAGGGTTGGTAATTCATAGTTGGTTACCCTACTCTGATTGGATAGTAAATAGCTGAAAAAGATAATGCATTGTAGCCTTAGCACTTGGAAATGCAGAAGATCTTACCTGTAAAAGTATCTTCCTGGAGAATTTTTCTTTGTTGACACGCAGCATCCAGTTGGGTTTCAACTTTTATACACTGACTGCCATTTAAAGTAGATCTAAACCCTTGTATGGATGACAATTATATTTGCGAATGCATCTGTGTATCATAAACAGTAGTTTAATTTATTTATTGATAAAATATGTTTTTCACCTTTATTCATCCTTTGTTACATCTCAGTTCTGCTGATCTCATCAAGTCTCTACTAGCCACATTCTGTCTACATGCATTCACTCAAGCGTTAGCTGCACATTATTGCTCTGGTCCAGTTTCCTAATAGGGACAACAATAGACCATGTCTGTGCAGTTTGTGTTGGCACAGTTGCTTGTAGTCTCAACCAGGGGCATATGTGTGTGGTGACAGAGTGATAACAAAGAAGTAGAGTTGGAAGACGGGAAATACCTTAACAAGTACCTTCATGACAGAATCACCATATTATTTTAAATAAAGCTGCAGATATAAGAAAGAAGACACTAAAGCTTCAGATTTTTTTGTTAAAAATAACAAACATGTTATTCTTACCTGCTCTGTGTAATGGTTGTGCACAGAGCAGCCCCAATCCTCCTCTACTCCACCCTGCTGAGTTCCCCAGAAAAAGTTGCTTGCTCTGGGAGAATTCGTGCGTGCACGCTCCCAAACCGCCTCTGTGTGTCTATAAGACACATAGAGCGTGGCAGAGTCCTGACCTCTGCCTTTCCGTCACTGGCTGGGATTAACAGCAGCAGGAGCCAATGGCTCCCGCTGCTCTGTCTCGGCCAATGAGGAGAGGGAGAGCCAAGGGTCTTTTGCACAGTGCTGGATTGGGCTTGGGTAAGTATTGGGGGGTAAGCCTGGGTTCACACCTGTACGACAGATGCTCCGACATTGGGAGCTCATGTTGCATGACGTGTGAAAATTAATGTTTCCCTATGGGAGCCGTCTTAACTGGTACGACTTTGAAAATGCTCCCTGCACTACTTTGGTCCGACTTTGTTCCTACTTCAGCCCATTGAATATCACTGAAGTCGGATCAAAGTCGGATCGCCATCTTGACTAATCCGACTTTGGCATGCGACCTGTGCTTTGATGATCTTGAAGGGGAGCTCCATGCCAAATAAAAAAGAGAGCATACCAGGCCCTTTGGTCTGGTATGGATTTTAAGGGGAACCCCCACGCCAAAAAGACAGCATGGGGGCCCCCCCCCAAAATCCATACCAGACCCTTATCCAAGCACACAGCCTGACAGGTCAGGAAAGGGGGTGAGGACGAGTGAGCCCCCCCCTTCCTGAACCGTACCAGGCCACATGCCCTCAACACGGGGGGGTGGGTGCTTTGGGGCAGGGGGCCCTGCGCCCCTCCACCCTAGAGCACCTTGTCCCCATGTTGATGAGGACAAGGGCCTCTTCCTGACAACCCTGGCCGTTGGTTGTCAGGTTCTTATTGGAATCTGAGAGCCAACTTTAACAAGAGGGCCCCCAGATCCCGGCCCCCCAATGTGAATGAGTATGGGGTACATTGTACCCCTACCCATTAACCTAAAAAAAGTGTCAAAAATAAAACGCAGTACACAGATTTTTAAAGTAATTTATTAAGCTGCTCTGGCGTCTCTTCCGACTTCTTCTCCCCTCTCCGGCTCTTCTGTGTCCTCTGCTGACATTGTGTGTTTTTTTTATTGACACTTTTTTCTCCAGGTGAATAGGTAGGGGTACGATGTACCCCATACTCATTCACATAGGGTGGTGGGCCGGGATCTGGGGGCCCTCTTATTATCGGATTCCGATAAGCCCCCCGCCCGCAGACCCGCCCGCAGACCCTGACAATCAGTCGGGAAGAGGCCGTTGTCATCATCAACATGGGGACAAGGTGCTTTGGGGTGGGGGGGCCGCAGTGTCGCACCAGTGTGAACCCGGCCTCAAAGTCAGGCCGACTTGTGTCGGACCAGTTAAGACAGCTCTCCGAACAATTATGAACCTCTGCAACATTTACACAAAGGGGGTTATTTATTAAAGACAAATCCACTTTGCATTACAAGTGCCCTTGGAAGTGCAGTCACTGTAGATCCGATGGGGGACATGCAAATAAAATAAAAAACAGCATTTTAGCTTGCACATGATTGGATGATAGAATCAGCAGAGCTTCCCCTCATTTCAGATCTTCCCCTCAGATCTAAAGCGACTGCACTTCCAAGTGCACTTGTAGTGCAAAGTGGATTTGCCTTTAGTAAATAACCCCCAATGTTTATGAGTAAAAGTTAACCTCCCTGCCCCTGCCCTCCCCCCTTTTTTTGTGTTTGTCTGATTTTGTATGTGTAGGTGTAACATTATTTGGTATCACTTTATTAGTTGGGATATGGGTAATGGCAGGTTGGCAGATCACCTTAATTCCGGAATCTATTGACCACAAGCCCTATCTGTCGGTATTGAGATGTTTTAAAAGTAGTCAAGGCCAGGGCTAGGGATATAGTCCCCTATTACCAGGCATGTAAAGATATAGGTAATAGCTTTATATGTAACTTTCCTTTAGGGGTGATATGTATGCAGAGCGTTGTGGGACCTAATGCCACTTATCTAGATATGAAAGTTTGGACTTTTGATATAGAGTTGTTTTGATGTTTAAATCTTATTATCTTATTATCTAGATATGTTGTAAGATTTTAATAAGAATTTGGAAAAATAAGAAAGGTAAAGGGGTGTCTCCAGTATAATGTGTGTGTGTTTTTTTTTTTTTATTATTATTATTATTATTGTATGAAAATATCCAATTCTAAAAGTGGTTAATATATCCTTTTATATGTTGTCTAAAATGTAAAAATCAATAAAATAGAGATTGTAAAGAAAAAAAAAGATTTGCTTTGAAGGTGGAGTCGGACTCCAGAGCACCATTGAGAATAAGTCATGCAGTGTGGATAGTTCTTGCAAAGAACACTTTGAAAAATGAGTACTGATGCATTGTACAAATATTGATGAAACATTTTTGCTTTGGCTCTTTTAAAAAATGCTAGGCGCCTTGCTGTCATGTTGACTCCTTAGCTTTAATTTTTAAGTCACTCAGAACAGGTAAGCAGGTAAGGTGCAGCGCCTGCTTGGATGAACAGCCAGTTACCATGAAGTTGTACTCCTGAAGTTGTTGCATTTAACAAACTTGTCCTGTTATCTGATCATAACAAGAGCTGCAGGAAACCTATAAATTGTGGGGGTGTTTTTTTGTATAATAAAATAATATAAAATTTTGTAGCTCCTTCTTTGACCAGATGAATCCCGAATGAACTCCATCATCCTCTTTCTCTGTTTTTGTTTGCTTAATTTTATAAGCCCACAACTAAGAGCTCAGTGGTTTGTCAATGGTCCTCAATGTTAGGAAACAACGAATGTCTTGTGTTTAACAGGATCTTGTTCTGTGGCCCTGTGACAACATATTTGGCAGACTACAGTCATTAAGTAACCCTTCCACTAGTTCTGGATGTCATCTGATCTCATGTTGGGATTGCCAGGAATCTCTGGCCCATGAATGCAGCGTTTGGAAGCCAGTTTTTTTTTCTTGGATAAGTTCCTGCTTGCACAGGCAATTTGTTAGTGTGGTTACCACATGTACATTACCGGATCCCAACAGCTGGGAAGCCGCTATTTTTTAAATAATTTACCGTATTTTGTGTAATATGCATGCTATTTTCACATCTGTGATTGCCAAATACTGTCGTGTTGGTAAGATTTTGGACAGTTTATTTTGGTTAAGCAGAAGGAAATGTAAAAGCTGTGAAGCATGTACATTGCATCAGAAACCTCAAACAAAACAAGAGTTTTATTGCTCCACTCACAGCAGAAGTAGCACAGCTGAAAACCTAAGCGTGGCTTGTTAGGCAGATCGCTTTTCAGAGGGCGGCTAAGTGTCTTCCAGGTGTTTAGGAGGCAATGCGGCACCTCCCTGAATGTATTTTTTTTTCCTTGCCAAGAATGCACTGCAATCGGGAGCCAAACACTTGTGGCACAGCCCTATTGACTTGAATAGAGAACCAGCCTTGTTAACCTTTAACAGACAGGCCAACAACGCCAGAGAAGCAGTTTGGTAGGTCAGGCCTTGAGACAGAAGATCTATGTTATCTGGAAGAGGCCAAGGGGAGTCTGCCAGAAGACCCTGATTTTTTTTTAGCTGCATTTCAGTCCTTAAAGTGGAGTTCCACCCACTTTTACAACTCTTCAGCATCCCTTACTTAACTGCGCACTGTAAACTAATTGGATATTTTTAAAAAAATTTTCTCAGCACCTACTGTATATCTGCTGTATTCATTTTTCACTTCCTCCTCCCTGGCCGCGGCTCATCGAATCATTTCCTGTTTGCAATGCCTTCTGGGAAGGGGCGGCAACTTCCTCTGACACTGCCGTTGCTGTGGAAACCTGACCTGAAACCTATTATACTGCTTGTTCTGCACTGAGCATGTGCGAGATCTGCAAGGATGAGATCCAGGAAGAAATACAGTCTGGCTTCAGATGCCCACACTTAAGATGGCCACGGCCTGCTGTAAGTTTAAAAAATAACAAACTACTGCTATAAACTAACGAAACAGACCTTAGTTTACAGACTAACTTTACTAGAATACATTAAGCTTGTGTATTATAGGGGTATTTTTATTTAAAAAGTATAATTTCGGCCGGAACACCACTTTAAAATGCATCTGTCAAGAAAGATATAATACTTCTCTCTGAAATTACTAGTTGCTCTTGCTGTATCTATCATACATTTTTCTGTGTCACAGACCTAGAATCATCATGTAGCACATAAACTCAGATAAACTCAGAACCCCCTATCTTTACCCTTGGACTTTTTATATCAAGGTATCAGTGTGGCAGGCAGGAAATAAGCATTTTTAGAAGGAGAGGTCAGCAGTAGCAGCAGCCTACTAAAGGCTGTTAAAAATTTGCTTTGCTCTTTTTGACTAAAAAAGTGCAGGGCTGAAAAGTCATAGTTGGTTACCCTACTCTAAATGGATGGAAAGTATGTAATATCTGCAAAATATAAAGCATTATAGCCCTATCACCTGAAAATGCAGCAGATCTTACCTGTAAAAGTTTCTTCCTGGAGAATATTTCTGTATTGCCACACAGAATCCATTTGGGTTTCAACTTTTATACCTTTAAAAGTCGATCTAAACTAGACATATGCGGTTCGTTTCGTTACAAATTAATATTCGGACACATTTTTCTTTATTCTGTGATTCGGATATATCCGAATACCCGGATTACAGTATAAACAAAGTTTACCGAATGCTCCCAATAACGAAATGAAATTCGTCTGAATTTCGGAAATTCAAATTGAGATTCGAATCAAATTTTACATCGAATTCGAACTGTAAACATATTTCTGAAATCAAAGACTGTGTGTGTTATTAGAGTACCATTTCAAAATAAAGCTGTTTTAAAGAGTCATTGTAATCATTTGATGAAGATTTTTCTTTTATTTGTTCACTTTGCTGCATTCGTTCGACTGATTCGAAATTTATCGATTCGAACATTTCCAAATCTGTAAATTCCGAATACGAATCCCGAACATGAATTGAATGAATCAGCTGAATTTAACAAAACTAAATAAGTAGATTAACAAAATTAAATTAATTTTTTTGTCATGCACGTGTCTAATCTAAACCCTCGTATGGATGACAGCTATGTTTGCTAAAGCACCGTGTATCATAAACAATAGTTGTATATATATTTTTAGGTAAAATAGGTTTTTCACCTTTATTCATCCCTTGTAACGTCTCAGTTCTGCTGATCTCCTCAAGCCTCTACTAGCCACATTCTGTCTTCATGCATTCACTCCAGCATCAGTAGCACATTATTGCTCTGGTCCAGTTTCTTAATAGGTAGGGGAGGAAGTGGGAGCACCAGGGGAGGAATTGGGAGCCTGTCAAAACTGGGTACCCCCCCCCCCCCCAAAAAAAAAAATGACATGTCAAATGTGGCATGTCAGGGGGTCACCAGTATTTAAAGCGGAAGTTCCATTTTTGGGTGGAACTCCGCTTTAAGTATGCTTTGTACAGTTGTTGCGAAGTTGCACTCAGCTAGTTTTTGTAGATCACAAGCTTGCCTTTGATCTGATCATAACAAAAGCTGCAGGAAACCTATAAAGTGTTTTTTTTTTCAATAAGGATTTTTATCTATGTAGCCCCTATGTAAACTAGATGAACCCCTAATGAACTCCATCCTCCTCACAGTCATTAGGTAACCATTCCACTAGTTCTGGATGTCATCTGATCACATGTTGGATTTACCAGGATTTTCTGGCCAATGCATGCAGGGTTTGGAAGCCAGTTTTCCTTGGCTGGCCGAGCTCCTGCTTTCATGGGCAATTTGTTTCCATGATTACCACATGTACATCACTGGATCTCAACAGCTGGGAAAACACCATTTCTAATCATTTTTGATAATTTAGGATTGGTAAGATTTTGGACAGTTTATTTTGGTTAAGCAGAAGGAAATGTAAAGGTGTAAAACAGGCACATTGCATCATAAATCTCAGACAAATCAAAGGGTTTTGTTTTTTCCACTCACAGCAGAAGTAGCTCAGCTCAAAACCTAAACTTAGCCTTTCAGGCAGAGGATCACTTTTTAGAGGCTGGCTAAGTAGTGTCATTGAGGCATTTAGAGGGCAATACTGGTACCTCCTAAAGGCCTGTGTTTTGACACTTAGAATTGCAGACGTGAGCCACATGCAGACCTATTGACTTGAATGGGCAACAGCCGGCATCAGCATGAACATCCACCTGGTGAATTTAAGTAAACGCGTGAACATGTACCATGTGGCAGCCTTACAAATCTGTGTATCAGATGTTTGACACTAAAAGACATAAGAAACTCCAACAGACCTACTGGAGTGGGCATTAACAGGAAAGGGAGAAACCCTATCCAGTAGGGAATAGGCCGAAACCATGACCTGACGAATCCACCTAGTGATCTTGGAAGGAGAAGCAGGATATTACCTGGGAATATCTCGCTCAGCAAAAACCACATTCAAGCAGTGAAGAGAGACCTCTTTAGGGTGCTTAGGAGCCAGACAGAAAGATGGCAGAACAGAATCCTAGTTAAGGTGAAAGTAGGAGACATTGGACAAATAAAAAGGACAACCTCTCAGGACAACCTTATTCAAAATTTCCTTACAAGACAATGCCGCCAACTGCATTACTCGCCTAGTGAAAGTGATGGTAACAAGAAAAACTACCTTGCGAATGAGCTCAGCTAAGGGAATGTCCCAGATATGTTTAAAGGGAGGCTTTTGAAGATCCGTAAGTACCAGATTTGAGATCCCATGACCTCATTGGAGAGCATCTAGGAGAAACTAAATGAGCAACTTTCTGCACAAAGGCCTTCACCAGGGAGTGAGAAGCTAAAGGACACTGGAAGAGGATAGCCAAGGCAGAAATTTGTCCCTTGAGGGTACTCAAGGCCAGATACTGATCCAGATCCAACTCAAGAAAAGGCAGCATACATCCTATGAAGCAACATAAAAAATGAAATTTCCTTTGCTCGCACCATGCAAAGTGAACCTTCCAGATGCGATGGTATACATTGAGAGAAGTTGACTTCCTAGCATGGAGAAATCTCAGGATAACCAAATTCGATAAACCTCTGTCCCTCAAAATCTGGGCTTCAACAGCCAGGCTGTCAAAGCCAGAGACTGATAAGCAGGTTGCTAGATCAGGCCTTGAGACAAAAGGTCTTTTCGATCTAGAGGAGACCAAGGGGAGTCTGCCAGAAGCCAGGGTAGGTCCGAGTTACCAAACCCTCCTGGGCCAGTTTGCTACCACAAGAATTCTAGGATCTTGGCAGATAGTTTTCATTCCAAACTCTGTTTAATTTAAATTGCTTTCAAAGCATCAATTCTAAAATGGGTTTTGCCTCGCCCACTCTTTTACCAGTTGTTTTTGAGCACTTTGTAAAATCATATTGGCCCTATGGTACAAACAAAGGACCACTGCCCCCACCTATAACTGGCCTTTGCAGTGAGGAGCATATGGAAGGGCAACGAATGTCAAATAGAACCAAAGAAAATTCCCAGCTTTATTTACCAACCAGCCTGCAACCAACCAAATTATCCCGGGGTGTTTAGTTTGCACCCATTTGCTAATACGTGCGTAAGCCGCAGTGCCACTTTGTGGCACCCCAATATTATCTGCAGTCCTAACTCTAACTTTTAAGAGCCTCCATATTAGAAGCTCATACAATATAATGGATAGGCAGAGGGCAGGTAAGCCCTGAGTCCAGTGAGGAAGGAGAGAGGGTCTTGGTCACATCGCTGGCTTGAGATCAGGCTCAGGTAAGTATAAGGGGGGGGGGGCTGGGGGAACTGTAATGCATCAGCTGCTTAAAGGTTGGCTTGCCTAGAAACCCTTCCCCCCAAAAAACACTTATTTTACAATATTGCTCTGGTGCACAGTGCTGAGATGTATTCTGCTAGGATTTTGGGTATTCAGATAACCCTGGAGGAAGTGGTGAGGCACAGTGACATCACATCACCGACTGGACTGCAGGCTATATGCTTCCAGAGATGAGGAGAGGCTGTATATTCCAGAATCACATAGGCCTGCATCTTCAACCAAAGATAAATATTAGGAGACAACACTGGATTACATAAAACTTGGTAAAATTTGTATTCATTTACAATTTGACATTAAGGGTTTACTAACTGATTTGACAGAAGTTACTTTTTAATACATTTTGTTTTTTTATTAATACAATTTAGGATGTCTACTTAATTGTGATTGAAAAAACAGTTATAACCTTGATTTCTAATCTGATCAAATCTAATAAGTGTTGTTCAGTAAGGAAGATAAACTATTTGATGAAAAGAATGATGACACAATACAAGCAGCAATACATGAGATACACTGTATGCTTGTAATGTTTTATGGACTGTATTCTGAAAAGTGGATTCATTACTTTGGTTATTTTACTTGGTTACTGGGACGCCTGCGCCCTCTTGTGGTGAAATAAATGCAGTTCATTAAAGCTATCAACATATTTTTTAATCGATTGTTTCAAAGGGCGCATTTACACTTGCTTCAACATCAACACACATTAAAGCGCCTACCACTTCAACATGCTTTTTTGATGTGTTTTTGATGCTTCGTGGTGCTTCGACGGTGCTTTAATGAAGCTTGGCAGATGCCCTGTGTGTGTTGATATCTCATACATGCAATTTCTCCAAAACAAAGCGAAACTATGCACACTTTCACACTGGTTCGCTGGCAGTAAAATGCCTATGCGTTAATGAGCATTTTTGCAGAGCTTTTGCAGCATCTGTGGTGCGGTTTTTAAAGGACGTGTTTCAACAACTGCACCAAAAATGCTTAGTGGGGGCGTTTTTGAGGCAGTTCCCATTCTTTTTAATGAAGAGGAGCGTTCTTGGCACTTTTTTTTTTTTTAGCTCCCCAATCATTCTCCAAAGATGCATTTTTTTCACCGCAATGAAATCACATCGCCCAAGTGTGAAAACAGTCATTGATTTTAAAGGGAAGTATTTCTCTTGAGCTTTTCAGGTGCTTTTTTTTTATTGTTTTAGCACAAAAGCGCTTGAAAAGCTCCTCAGTGTGAAAGGGCCCTAAAGCTGAATTGAAGGGTCTCAAAAGCTGTAGGTGCTTCAAGCGAGCTTTGTCATAGACTTCTATGGAGGCTTTGAAGATGCTTTGAAGCACCACTACAGTGACATGGGGTATAATTCTTGAAGCGAAGCAAACACAAGGTGTAAACAGGACTGTAAATTAACCATTTTATTTAGTGACAGAGGCTTTGGCGTTCAGAGAGCTTTAAAAAAAAAGCGTGTCCAATGCTATGCTTTGAAGCAAGTGTAAACAAGCCCAAAAAGAGATTTGTGAGCTTAATGAAAATTTCAGAGAGGGGCTCAACATACACCAGCAGTATGTCTACTTTAGTTGGCTGCCCTCATCACCAATCTTCAATATCCTAAAGAGCTAAGCTTGCAGACAAATCTTTGGCATCAGTCACTTCTGGGAGTGTAAGATGCATGATCCCCTTTCTGTGCTCTCCGTTTTTTTCCACCAGCCCCTACATAGCTACTATGTCCTTTCTCAGAAGGAAGAAGCAGTAAGGAAGAAAGGTAGAAGCAATACCTGAAGTGGATCTTAACCAGGCTAACAGTGAAGGGTGTTAATGGCCCAATGACATATCCTTCAACCCTCCATGATGTACAGAGCAGCGCATTGTTAAAGTCAGCAGCCTTAAGTTTTCCCCTCATTGATACAATGAAGACATTGGTGGTTCCAAAACAACAGATGATCGTTTTTTGTTTTTTTTTAGGAACTCGGTGACCTGTGTGCAGTAAATGAACTTAAAGTGGATGTAAACCAGGGGTCTCAAACTGGGGACCTCCAGCTGTTGCGAAACTACAAGTCCCATGAGGCATTGCAAGGCTGACAGTTACAAGCATGACTCCCACAGGCAGAGGCATAATGGGACTTGTAGTTTTGCAACAGCTGGAGGGCCGCCAGTTTGAGACTCCTAATATAAACCCTCACATATACCCAGTGAAGTAAACAGCCTCAGATGATACACAGAGATGAAACAAATCTCTCTACATAAGTTTTACATGTATATCTGCTGTCTTCAGCTTTATATACTGTTTAGAAAGTTCACATCGTGTTAGGAGATTTTCTCTTCCTGTTTAACACGGAGTGTGAAGTCTGGGCATAGAGCCAAGACAGCTGATTGGCGGAAAGGCACACACCCCCTCTCCTCATAGGCAGAGAATCTCAGAGCTGTTCTGTGATACGGCAAGCTGCATGCTAATCTATTTATAGCTCCCTCCCGGACACAAAATTTAGCCTGATTTTTATCTCACGTGTCTGAGAATTTGTCAGAAGTTATCAGGCTGATAACAGAGCTACGGAGCAGGAGAAAGCCACGGGACATAGTGCTTAGAAGAGAGATCAGAAAACACTGCAGATATATGTGCCCAGCTCAAATTTCAGAAATCGTTTTACATCCACTTTACAGGCAGTCCCCGAGTTACGAACGGGTTAGGGACTGCCGGTTTGTTCTTAAGTCGGAAGTGTTCGTAAGTCGGAAGTGCATGCGCAGAATGGCAAAGACGTTGTTTTCCGATGTTCTGTCAAGTAGCCACGCATGCACAGACGTCGTTTTCAGATGTTTTCCAAGGTGCCCACCGTCGAAAAGTGCCAGCGCATGTGCAGAACGTCACGCTGCCTCCCGTTCGTAAGTAGGAGTCGTTCGCAAGTCGGAGGTTCATAACTCGGTGACTGCCTGTAATACTTGATATTGATTATAGAAGCCTGCTAGACAGTGCTCAGCTGTGAAGTAACCTTTGTGAACACTTTTGCATTGTGTCATTGCTCATAATTATGGAAATCAGTAAATAGTATAGTGTATTGCTTTTAGGCCCTCTTCACCACTACACATTTTTACAAAAAAACGTATGTGTCATAGGAATCAGAATTATTCAATGAGGCTGTTCAGATCTCTACAGTTCATTGTGCTGCAATATGAAAAATAAGGTATAGCTATTTTTCTGTGCGTTTTCATGCACTGCGATTCACAACACATGGGGAAAAAATACACTAAAAAACAAACAAAAGAGACCGATGGTGTGAAGTTGAGTTACTCTGGGTTCTATTTATGCATGACTCAGAAACCTAAAGCGGCAATAAACTCAAAAGCAAACATTTATTATATTACAGCTTACAAATTTTTAGATGTGATGGCTGCATTTGTTTTCCTTTTATGGCTTTCTTTCCTTAATTTTTTTCTGGTGATCTGGTTTTCAACAGAACAAGCTATCCTGCAGATGTAGCAGTTAGAGTTGAGACAAACCATTTACTACTGACAGGGGTGTTTACAATGATCAGCTTTTGTTTATTTGTGTAAAACCTTTATCCCAAAAGGAAAAAAAAACTGTTGCCATAACTGCTTATATTTGTTAATATATCTAAATCTGCTAGTGCATCCAGAGTGGGACTCTCTAATACAGCTGACGTTTTACTGGCCAGTTTACCAGGTGAAAACAGAGGAGAAAAAAAACTGAAAAAGAAAACAAATGCAGCCACCATATCTAATAATTGGTAAGCTGCAATATACAGTTAGGTCCATATATATTTGCACACAGGCACCATTTTCATACTTTTGGCTCTGAATGCCACCAGAATAAAATGAATATTACACAATCCAAATGAATTAAAGCTGAAAGTCTGCACTACAAATTTTAGAAACTGCAACCATTTTTATACACAGTTCCCCCATTTTCATGGGTTCAAATGTAATTGGACAAATTAATATAATCATAAATAAAGTGTAAATTTGTAATATTTTGTTGAGAATCCTTTACTGGCAATGACTGCCTAAGGTCTGGAACCCATGGACATTACCAAAGACTGTCTTTCCTCCTTTCTGATACTTTGCCAGGCGCTAACTGCAGCTGTCTTAAGTTATTCTTTGTTTGTGGGTCTTTCTGCCTTTAGATTTGCCTTCAGCAAGTGAAATGCTCAATTAGGTTGAGATCAGGTGATTGACTTGGCCATTGCAGAATATTCCACTTCTTTTCCTTTAAAAGCTCCTGGGTTGCTTTTGCAGTGTGTTTTGGATCATTGTTCATCTGTACTGTGAAGCGCCGGCCTATCAACTTTGCTGCATTTGGCTGAATCTGGGTGATATCTGGCTGATATCTTTAAACACTGCAAAATTCATCCGGCTGCTTCTGTCTTCTGTCACATCATCAATAAACACCAATGACCCAGTGCCACTGGAAGCCATGCATGCCCATGCCATTACACTGCAAACTGCACCATGTCACCACAGATGATGTGTGCTCTGGATCATGAGCTGTTCCAAGCCTTCTCCACACTTTTTTCTTCCCGTCATTCTGGTACAGATTAATCTTAAGCCGTGTACACACGACCGGACTTTTCTACCGGACTGGTCAGACGGAACAAATCCATCGGACAATCCGACCGTGTGTGGGCTTCATCGGACCTTCAGCGGACTTTTTCTGTCGAAAATCAGACGGACTTTAGATTTGGAACATGTTTCAAATCTTTCTGACGGACTTGAGTCCGGTCGAAAAATCTGTTTGTCTGTATGCTAGTCCCACGGTCAAAAAAGGACTCAAGAGCAGCTATTGGCTATGATCTTCCTTATTCTAGTCCCTTCGTACATCATCACGTTCAAACCAAGGGACTTTCGAACGGACTTTAGTCCGTTCGTGTGTGGGCAAGTCCGATCGTTCGAAAGTCTGTCGTAACTCCGTCGAAAGCCCGTCAGAAAGACCGTGGGACCTTTGATGCTGAAAAGTCTGCTCGTGTGTACGCGGCATTAGTTTCATCCTTCCAAAGAATGCTTTTCCACAACTGGCCTGGTTTTTTTAGATGTTTTGTGGCAAAGTCTAATCAGTTTTTTCTATTCTTCAGGCTTATGAATGGTTTGCACCTTGTGGTGAACCCTCTGTATTAAATCCCGTGAAGTCTTCTCTTGATTGTAGACTTTGATAATGATACACCCACCTCCTGGAGAGTGCCCTTAATGTGTCTGGATGTTGTGAACGTTTCTTTACCATAGACCATTGTCTTCCGTGGACGTCCAGGCCATTTTATGTTGCTGAGCTCACCAGTGTGTTCTTCTTTCCTCGGAATGTTCCAAGCTGTTGATTTGGCCGCTCCTAATGTTGAAGCCTTACAATTGCCTGTTTTACTTGCATGGACAGCTCCTTTGAACGCATGATGTAGGCCAGGGCTTGACAAATCCCAGGTGCCAGGTAACAATTGCTACTAGAAAATGCTGCCTGGCACCTGGGTTATTTTCAGCCTCAGTGGCTAGCATGGGGGGCACAGCCGGGTGCTACATTAGTTTTCAGACACCAGGGGTGGAAAGTTGCAGTGTTGTGAGTGTGGCACTGTGGCGGGTATAGCAGATATGGGTCTGTAGTGTAATAGGACAAGCGGAGCGGATCTGACGGGCGGGTCAGTAAAAAAGCGGAGCAGAGGATCCCCCAGGTGTTCCGTCCCCCCCCCCCCGGACTGGCTCTGAGTGAGGTCTGCACATCACACATAGGTGTCTAACCAGTGCAGCCTGTTGCCAGTGCCCCTTCAGTGCAGCCTGTTACCAGTGCCCCATCAGTGCAGCCTTACCAGTGCCCCATCAGTGCAGCCTTACCAGTGCCCCATCAGTGCAGCCTTACCAGTGCAGCCTTTTACCAGTGCCCCATCAGTGCAGTCTGTTACCAGTGCCTTGTTCACATAGGCAGACCACAGTCCTGCCTCTCTCCGAACAATCGCCGGGTTCCCGGTGGACATCGGGTCCACCGGAACTGCTGATTTTCTCCTGCTGTGTCCAATCACAGTGGGAGCGGGGCTCTGGCAGCACACGTGTGTGCCCCAGAGCCGAAGAAGAAAATCATGTACAGGTACGTGATTATGTGCTTAAGGGCCGCCCTGCCACAGTATATGTACGTGAGGCAGTCCTTAAGCGGTTAAAAATCATTTGGACCTCTGCTGTAAAATGCATCAAATATTTTAAAATTGTTATTTCACCTGGACTTCCCCCTACATCACTAAGATGAGAGAAATTAAAGAATAGTGACCCCTGCTGACCATATACTGTTATTATTACCTTGTAACTCTATAGCAGGAACTATGCACATTATGTGTTGTGCAGACTTTCTCTCCTACCGCCATTCCCTCTACCTGCTCTCCCCCTTTCTGTCTTTTTTTCTAGCATACAGTGGGTGGAACTCAGAACTCCAGCTTTACATTTTCACATAGGTGACAATTGGTGTTTCCAGAATGTCAGATTACAAACATTAAATCTATTTTAAGCAGCCTCTTACATTACAGCTATGCCTGGATAAATATACAGTACAAGTCTCCAGGTAGGCAGTGCCCCTGTATGCATGTTTACTGAAAGTTTATCTAAAGCCTAAACCTTTTATTTTAGTTATGGGTGAAGAGCATAAGAGCTAGAACCTCTAACATTTCATCCAAAGTTATATCGTGAACATAATATATTTTTATAAAGTTTTAGAATTTTTTCTATGTATATTTATTTATTTTATTTGTCAACATATTTCTTAGTTTTATTTATTTTTTCCATCATAGTTTTGGAAATCAGGCGCAGTTACTATTGCCGGAGACGCCTCCGCTCCCACCTGGAGCTGGCCGGCATTCCAATTACTGGAAGTGATGTCACCAGAAGTGACGGCCAGAAGTCCCACCTCTACTCGTTTTATTTATTGACGTCCTCAGGAAGCTTGTCAGCACAAATATACAACACCAATTCCCAAAAAGTTCGGATGCTGTGTAATCTCTCCATAAATCTACATAAAAACAGACTGCAATGATTTGCAAACCTCACAAACCCATATTTTATTCACAATAGAAAATAGAAAACATATCAAATGTTTAAACCAGGGGTCTCAAACTGGCGGCCCTCCAGCTGCTGCGGAAATACAAGTCCCATCATGCCTTTGCCTGAAGGAGTCATGCTTGTAACTGCCTTATGGCCTCATGGGACTTGTGGTTTCGCAACAGCTGGAGGGCCCCCAGTTTAAACTGAGAAAATGCACTGTTTTAAGAAAAAAAAAAAAAAGTCATTTTGAAATTAATGGCAGCAAAAGAACTCAAAAAAGTTAGGTCAGGGCCATGTTTATTGCAGTGTAGCATCCCCTCTTCTTTTAACAACACTCTTTAGTCCGGAGGAAACATCTTCCATGGTTGCAAAAAGAATTTTGGGCTGAATTCGGACCTGAAATGGACCAAAAGACACGCAAATTGCACCGGAGCCCTTGCGGGGATGTGTGAACCAGCTCCATAGAGAGATGGTCACAGTCTTCTGCTATGGAAAGTGGATGTGGGGAAACCCTCATCCAATTCCCCTAGGTGTGAACCCGGCCTAAAAGTTGTCAATAAAATAGGTTGGTAGATTTCCCTTCACCTTTTGTTTCAGTGACACTCTTCTTTAGCCGCTTGCTGACCCGCTGCATTACATTTACTGCAGCAGGTCAGCTGGTAGAGGCACGATCATGTACCTAATATATCGCGGCTTTCTTCTGGGTCTGCACGCTGTCATTCGCTGCAGTACAAACTAATTGGTGGGTCCCAGCTCAGCAAATGACAGAAGAGAGCCCTGTGTAGGTAAACAACACACGGCTCTCTTCATACAGCGCCATTGTACCGTTTCATTTTCTCCCTGCAGAGCAGAGAGTCAAAACCGGCACATTGCTTAGTAAAACACCACATAGTAAACACACTAAACATAGTTAGGTAAACATTTAACCCCTTGGTCGTCCTAGATGTTAACCCCTTCCTGCCCAGTGTGATTAGTACAGTGACAATGTATAAGATTAGCACTGATCACTGTATTAGTGTCAGTGACAGTTAGTCAGTTCCCCCCCCCCATCAGTTAGTGTCAGATTGTCTGTCGCCAAAGACATGTAGCAGAATACATTTTTTATGAAGAATTTTTTTTATTGGATATCATTTATAACAGAAAGTACAAAAACATTTTTTTCTTTTTAAAGCTTTTTTCTTTTTTCGTTTATATTGGAAAAAATAAAAAAAAACCCAGTGATGATCAAATACCACCAAAAGAAAGCTCTATTTGTGTGTAAACAACTATATAAATTGAATTTGCGTAAAGAATGGCATTGCCGCACAATTGTCAGTTAAAGTAGCGCAGTGCCGAACTGCAAAAAAATGGCCTGGTCATGAAGGGGTTAAAATCTTTCTGAGCTGAAGTGGTTACGATCAGTGAAAGTCAGTTGGTGCATACCCCTACCCATACATCATCATGATTGATACATTAAAGCTAAACTGCGGGAAAAGCAATTTTTTCTAAATATAAGGAGCATGTATATTCCACCTTGAATCCTGGTGTTCTTTGTGTATTTCCTCCAGATCTGTGCAGTGATCCAGTGTGAAACTCTTCCTGTAATAAAGACTGCTCAGTACTGCTCTCTCTCCTTGTGCAGGGTGACTGATCTTGTCTCCGCCCCCTCCTGCTGTTTTCTACCGGCATCCTGTAGTGGGTGGAGTCTGCTGGGCCCCTCCCACAGCTCTGCTCTCTGCACAGGCTATGTACAGTCCAGTAGAGGGGAAAAAAAGGAAGCACGACCTAAGTGTAGAAGTTAAAACAAGTATACTAAGCAAGGATTAAAAATAACTTACAAGTTCCATAAGTTATAATATGCACATCTACAGGCCTGTAGAAGGAGCTCCAAGTGCATAGTCTATCTTTTGCCTGCTCAGCCTGGCCGTCTTCTGTCCCGTTGACGTCATCTCCGGCCACGTCCCACACTGGTTGTCGCTTCCTGATGGCCACAGGACGCGTAGAGGATCGTTCCAACATCCCCATACAGCCCTGAGATTGTTGAATGAATCCGGAAGGACACTGAAGCTTGGCATTCTCCTCTTGGTTCTGAAGAGCCTGTCACTACCTTGATGTGCCTGTTATAACTTATGATCTTGTAAGTTATTTTTAATCCTAGCGTAGTATACTTGTTTTAACCTCTACACTTAGGTGATGCTTTCCATTTTCTCCCTCTTCTTGTCTTTGTCACAGAGCTGGCTATACTCTGGGGATAGCTGCCGTCTATATGCACACACACACATGTGTGGACTCCATATGGACTATAAAGTAGACGGACTTTCTGTTTTTAACCCTTGATTTACCCCGTTGATTCAGCTCCCATTTTGCGCCAGAAAACAACTTAGATATGTACAGCCCAGTGAAGATGTCACTGCTACTTTTACAAGGGGTTTAATAAAGCATGTGGTGCACACAAAGTGGATTGATAATTTTTGTGGTTATTAAAGTGGTTGTTAACCCTCTTTGAAAAAAACAAACAAAAAACTAACACCTGCAAGACAAAGGCATAATGAGCTAGTATGCATAGCATACTAGCTCATTATGTAATACTCACCTGAGATCGAAGCCCTCACTGTGGTGCCCGTACACAGCACCGGCCAGTGACATCACTCCCGGGTATCGTGGCTCCGGCGCTGTGATTGGCCGGAGCCGCGATGATGTCACTGCGCGCGGGAGCCACCGGTAACGGCACACTCACTGAAGCAAACGGCACGTACGTGCTATTGCTTCAGTGCGCATGTGCTGATGACGTTGGCACATGCAAATACAGGGGATATCTTCTAAACCATGCAGGTTTAGGAGCTATCCGGGGTAGCTACAGGCAAGCCTTATTATAGGCTTACCTGTAGCAAAAAGTGGTCTGTAGGGGTTTACAACCAATTTAAAGAGTACATTTAAAGTGTAAGTCCACCCTAAAACTAAAATTCCTCCATCTACAGACATCGACGATCTAACACTAACCTATCTAGCCCTGTAAAGAAGAAATCAGTATACATTCCTTTTCTGAAGCCGATCCGACCCGGTCTCCAGTGGCGGTGAAATGAATGGGGAGTGACGTCACCCATAGAGTTACTATGGGGCTTCTGTTGTCGGCTGTGTCCTCTGCACACAGCGAAGCCGTGGCTGACAGCTCAGTGTGGGATCAGGTCGGATCGGCTGCAGAAAAGTTATCTATACTGATTTCTTCTTTACAAGGCTAGATAGGTTAGTGTTAGATCGCCAATTTCTGTAGCTGCAGGGATTTTAGTTTTATTGTGGACTTATCCTTTAAATGAAATGTTTAGTGCCTGGAGTGTAACACTAAAACAGTGTGCTACTGGCTTCTGAATTGGCACACTCAGGTGAAGTTTAGGGCTTGTATTAATGAGCTCGGGGCTTGTATCAGTGGCATCAGTTTGACATCATCAATTTAAGATGCTTGTGCGATCACTCATTTTCAAGCTGGTTTTGCATCTGCATAGGCATGTATGGGTTTGCCAAACCCATCTGATAAAAGACCGCTGACACAGGCCCTTACCCAGTCACAAAATAAGTACTATTTACCATGATAGAGATAATAGTGACAATGTCACTGTCACAAATTGTGTGACAGTAACATGCATCAAAATATTGTGGCCAAAAAATATGAAATATCTGCACCAAAATCAATTGATCTAACTTAATGGTTCTAAAGGTAAAGAAATATGACTGCCAGGCCCTCTGTTCTATGATGTTCTATGAAGCCATCCTACACTGTGTAAATGTTTGTATAAAACGATGCCTGTAAATGCCTTATCCCAGATCTGTTATGGCCGGTCATGTGACCTCCGGCAGCTCTCCTGCCTCGATTTAAGGGCTACAGCGGGAGAGGCCGAGATCCCCCTCTGACATCAGCCGGGGAGGTCATGTGACTGCTGTTCTGGCCTGCTCAGCCCCTCCCGCTGTAGCCCTTAGATGGGGGTGGAGAGCAGCCAGAGGTCACGTGACCGGCCATTAAAGTTCTGAGATAAGGTATTAACAGGCATCACTTTATACGAACATTTCCACAGTGTATGATGGATTGATAGTACAGAGGGGCTGGCAGTAATATTGCTTTACCTTTACTGACAGGTACTTATAGCAGCAGGAGGGGGAGGGAGACAGCTCACACACACAGGAGCTGACAGGCAGGGAGGGAGGGGGAGAGAAGAGAGCAGCGGAATGACGGAGGCAAATAACCTGACCACGGTAATCATGGACCGCCAGCAATGATTACCGTGGTCAGCACACTAAGGGGGACACAGGAACAGGCAGGATCAACCAGGTTTTTTACAGCTTAGAGAGAGGGACAGATTAGACAGCGCAAGCACTGTGCTGTTTAATCCTCTATAAGGTAACAGAATCTCTCTCTTTTTTTTTTAATATGGTTACAACCTCTTTAAAGCCTTGAAAGGAAGTCTGATGATGTTTCATAGGATCAGAGCGTTTTCTTTTATGCTTTTGCTTTCAGCTTTGACTCAGATAATAGGAGGAGTGTCCACACACAGGTATGATTTTTTTTTCCCCTGTAAATTCTAGGTTGTTCGGGATCATGTTATATCGTCAGTTTAGATGCAGATAGTGCTCAGCGGTGTACTTTATCTGAACCGATAGAGCCTCATGGTAAGAACCTCCTTGGAGTTTTCAAGGACACTTAGCTGCGATTGGTGTGCTTTATGCAGCCTATAACTGGTAACAAGCGCTACTGTAATTTACCATTGCATTCTTTATTGTCCTTTGTTTCTTGAATGAAGCTGGCACTATAATTCCTAATTGTACTGCAAAATCAATATACTTAGAGGCTCTTCAGCTCAGACAAGAGATCATGGTGGGCAGTAAAAGTAATTCTGTTAATATTTATCAGTCAGGAGGCCTTTTTTCTTATTTATTTTATGCTGGCCTCTTTATGGTTTTTCCTCTTATTACAAGCCGCTTAGAATTAAGCAAACAAACGTCTATTGCTTCCCGATGGGGATTGCAGTATAATCGTCATTACTTTCAAGTGGAAAATTGGTGTTTATATATTTTATGGGCCGAGGCTGGCATTGGCTTTCTCCGTGGAAGCTACAGACCTCTCTGGGTTATCTTTAATTACGAGGAGGGGGGTGAAGCCTTTGCCATTGCTTTCTCTGTGTTGATTTATGGTATGGGGATGTGAACAGTAGTGACACCAACAGGCAAACCGACTATCCTGATGTGTGAGTCAGCATGTTCATTAGGGCTGGCCTGAATTTCAGTCGTATCCATACCTCTTATCATTTTACCAATTTTTCATGCTAAACAGTTCTCTCTCAATTTGTTCCAATTGTCTATTTACATACAGACATATACCACAAGATGGCTGCACCTGTCCTGTGCATGCTACATGTAAAAGCTGAACACTTTTGCATATGCTTGCAGATAATAGGATTTAAGCAGAACTCCAGATTTCTGTTAAAATCCACCTCTGACAGATTCCCCACCCACACACACTTTTACAAATAAAAATAATTTATTTTACATATCTTTTCACCAAGGATTTTCTTGCCATTCCAGTTACACCATTGGTCTTCTCCTCAGGTGATACATCCTCTTTACCGCTTCACTGAAAGGCAGTCCGCTGTAGTAATCATGTTAACCCAGGCTTCATGTTGGCAACTTATTAATTGGTAAGTACCTGTGCTAAGGCAATATAACAACCCAATTAGGGCTGCACCGATACCTCTTTTTTAAGACCGAGTACTGATACTTTTTTTTCAATTACTCGCCGATACCGATTACCAATACTTTTTATAATGTCAAGTGACAGTGGCACTAATATGCAGCACTGATGGGCACTGATAAGACGTGGACCGTGTCAGTATATTTTTTTATTTATTTTTTTATTATTTTTACAATTTAACCTTTAATTATTTATTATTCTCTCTTCTTTTTTTTTTTTTTTTTTTATTTATCAGCTAGTCTCCCCTTTGAGGAAAGGAAAGAGATTACACTATCCCTTTCTTTACAGCCTCAGCTGCACTGAAAATAAATGGACAGGAGAGAGAGGCTCCTCTCCATTCATAAACTGAAGCATTGTAAACACAGATTATGATGCTCAGTTATGAATGGACAGTCAGCGATCACTGACTCTGTGCATTTGGAAAAGGAAGGAACCGGTAAATTACTTATTTACCGGCTCCTTTCTCCACTCTCCATCCTGACAGATCTGGGAGGGGGGGCCAGAGGAGGACCCGCGGAGCACAGAGGAGGACCTGGAGGAGGATGGGGACCGGTGGAGGACCCGTGGAGCACAGAGAGGGACCCGAAGGTGGACGAGGGACCGGAGGAGGACCTGCAGAGCAGAGAGGGGAAAATCTCAGTGCTGTCCTTTTCAAATTATATTACACATATATATAATCGTGAAAATCATATACATAAAACAAATGAATAACAAATATATGATATATATACAGCTGTGCAGTTCATATAAAAAGAAAGCCCAATCCAAATGCGAATTACTATAATCCTTGAATAAAGTACAATTGTGCTATTATTCTTCACAGTGCAAATATCAGGGTGCTGTACTCCCCTCCTATGTGCCCTCACTCACCAGCAGATGTTGACTAGTTGTAGTCTCATCCAGGATTTATTAATAAGTATTCATTCATATAAAGAGGATTACAATAAGATCTACATACCGTGATTACATTTTTATTTAGAATTTAAAAGAATATGAAGTTACACTCACGAACACGAACAACGATGTAATCAGAGCATAAAATGCCAGATCGCAAGCGGCGCAGCAGCGTACGCTTCAAAGGTTGGATGTGACGTCATTGAAAGTTCCCCTCCTAACACATTTTTTCCCCACCCACAGAGGGTCTTCAGTAGCTTCTGAAGACCCCCTGTGGGAGGGGTGAAATACGTTAGACAGGGACTTCCAGTGACATCACATCTGGCCTTTGAAGTGCACGTCACGGCGGCGCTGCCGGACTGACATTTTATGCTCTGATTACAGCGTTGTTTGTGAGTGTAACTTCATATTCTTTTCAATTCTAAATAAAAATGGAATTATGTTACGTAGATCTTTTTGTAATCCTCTTTATATGAATGAATTTGTATTACTAAATCCTGCCACAAGCGCATAGAGACTCTAAAATCTAGAGTCAACATCTGCCGGTGAGTGAGGGCACATAGGAGGGGAGCACAGCACCCTGATATCTGCACTGTGAAGAATAATAATAGCACATTTGTACTTTCAAATAAATAAATAGAGATCTTGTGAGCTACCATTAGACAACCCAAGGTTACAACTACCATCAGGTGTAGTGATAAATGATTTATAAATGTGATTGGGGTTCCAATTTACAGCAGCTTAGCATTAATCACAATCCCATAATCTGTGAAAAAATATATAAAAATAAAGAAAATTCAGCGCTATGTGATAATAACCTTACAAATGTAAGGATGATGCCGTGAACAATAACATCAAAGTTGCGAGAAAAAAGAAAAAATATGTCAATGCTTCAATGTATCAAGTAAGTTCACAGTGAAAAAAATTTCATTAGTATCAAAATATCATCAAGTGTCCAAGAAAACTTTTTTCTCTAAATTTTCAAACTTTTTTTTCCACTCAATTTTCAACAAGTCCACATAGAAAAAAAGTATAAATTGAAAAATACATCAATATAACAATGTCCCATAAAGTGACTCTTGTGATGATGATCTGGGTAAAAAAAGATGATGACTTCACACACGTGCTCCCCCCTATGTTATTGTGCTCACCTCACAAATAGTGTGACCGCACAATCAAGTTTGGTCTACACAAGCAGCTGAACCACTTCTGGGCTCTAAGTAAAACAGGTTTTGTAGTATCCCACGGGTAAATCCAGAGATGTTATCCTCAACTTAAAGTAAGAAAGAGGCTGGATAGTGCATTATCGTTTGATTATAAATTTATTGTAGAAAAAAACATCAGGGTACTCACATTTCACAGGTGCTTCCAGTGCACCAAACTATAGAAAACATTGTCAGAGAAGAACTTCTTCCGCCCGTGCTCGCCATGCTCCTGCGCGCATGTGCGGCGGATTGGCGCTCCGGCGCACACAGGTGTGGCACACCTCTGTGGCACATTACAAAACAGGGATGCCCAGCAATGCCACCCATCAGTGTCATCAGTGCCACCCATCAGTGTCCATCAGTGCCACCCATCAGTGCCCATCAGTGCCCACCTATCAGTGCCCATCCATGCCACCTATCAGTGCCACCCATAAGTACCCATCAGTGCCACCCATAAGTACCCATCAGTGCCGCCTATGAGTGCCCATCAGTACCGCCTACAAGTGCCCATCAGTGCCGCCTACGAGTACCCATCAGTGCCGCATACCAGTCCCACCTATCAGTGCCACCTATCAGTGCCCATCATCACTGCCCGTCAGTGCCACCTCATTGGTACCACCTCATTGGTACCCATCAGTGCCGACTTATCAGTGCCCGTCAATGCAGCCATATCAGTACCTATCATTGAAGAAGAAAACATACTGTACTTATTTACAAAAAAAGTAACAGAAACAAAAAAAAACTTTTCTTTTCAAAATTTTCAAATACCACCAAACTAAAACTCTATTTGTGGGAACAAAATGATAAAAATTTAGTTTGGGTACAGTGATGAATGACCGCGCAATTGTCATTCAAATTGCGACAGCTCTGGAAGCTAAAAATTGGCCTGGGCAGGAAGGTGTCCAAGTGCCTGGTATTGAAGTGGTTAATGAAGACGCAGAACGCCGCGATATGCGCCACTTTGTTGTAGGTTTACCCGAATAATAGACCACACCCGTGGCCATGTTAATGAAGCCGCAGAACGCCAGTAATGTTGCTAATTACAAGCACTATGGAAAACCTCACTAAATGCAGAACACAAGTATGAAGCCCCCTAGAGAGGAATAACAATAACTGTACCAATTCATAACTATTTATTACAATAATGATCCACTATTGATCCCACTAATACAATATATAAATAGTCAGATCATATCGCACCATTAACTCCATAATAATGCATCCCCCTAAAAGAGGGATAACCATGTATATACCTAACTCTAGTTTATTTCACTACTAAATCACTGTTAACCCCATTATCATAGTATATACATAGCTGGATCATAACGCTCCGTTAACCCCATAATACATCATATGGATAGCTAGTACAGCTATAAAGATTTCTACCCAGGATCTATTACTCATAAATGGAAATAGCAAAAAATATATTTAAAAATAAAAATAATAGTAATAAAATATGATATCTACCCTTGTTTCCCATTTTTTTTTAATATAAAATTTGTATATAAAAGAAGTCCAATTAGACCTACCCAACAAGAAAAATTCTTTCTAAAAATTCTAGGACAACTCCCAGGTGATAGTGCAACAAAAAAATATATACACATTAAAAATCCCCAGAGGAAGATACTGTTTAGTCAGATCAATCAAAGAACAAGTACATAGTATCAAAGACTGACTACACAATAGAAAAAGGGGGGGGGGGGGAGACCAGTATATCACCCCCTTAATAATGGCAATAAATCACCATATATAGTGATAACATCCAATATTCCATAACAGAGAGCCTGGAAAAAAATATATATAGCCTGGAAAAAAATATTTTTAAAAATAAACAAACAAGGAGTCATCCCATTTTAACGATTACTTAGAAAGCACTGGAGGTCAAACGCTTTATTTAGACCCTCCCCGGCGATAAAGTCCCCAATTGGTGTATCCACCAGAACTTGCGCTTGCTGATTTCTCTAATATAATTACATCCTCTCCAATGATGCTTAGGGGCCTCTATCCCCCAAAATTGCATCCCTTCTCGGATTCTTGTTGTGCTTATCCCTAAAATGAATGGACAGGTGGTGCTTGTCAAATCCATTTCTTATATTCCTTACGTGTTCATCCATTCTAACTTTGAAAGCTCTCTTTGTTCTACCGATGTAAATTAAGTTGCAGGGACATTTGATGGCATAAACTACTCCTTTGGTTTCACAGGAAATGAAATCCCTAATGGTATATGCGTGATCATTTTTGGGATTAATGAAGGTTTTTACTTTCTTAACATTTTTTTGGGACTCTGCCGCAACTGTAACAACGACCACATCCATGAAAGCCCTTAATGTCCCAGAACAAGGCCTGGGTGGTGGAGGTTCTACCACGTTGTGTACAATCCTGTCCCTCAAATTGGGGGCCCTTTTATACCATTTTGGAGAGAATTTTTATACCCAATGTTTTCTATAGTTTGGGGTGCGTTAAAAGCACCTGTGAAATGTGAGTACCCTGATGTTTTTTATCTACAATTAATTTATAGTCAAACGATAATGCACTATCCAGCCTCTTTCATACTTTAAATTGAGGATCAGACATGTGCGCCATCAATAAATTTGTTTTGTTCTGTTTCGTATTAGCCGTTAATTCGTATTTCATAATTTGTGTCCGAAATTCGATCTGGATTCGTACGAAATACGAATTTTTGTTAGGTTCGTTAAATTTTTGTAACAATTATGAACGTTCGTTATGATGAATTTATCATTATGAGGGGCTATCACCATCCCTGTGCTGTGCTCATTATGAGGGGCTCCCACCATCCCTGTGCTGTGCTCATTATGAGGGGCTATCACCATCCCTGTGCTTTGCTCATTATGAGGGGCTCCCACCATCCCTGTGCTGTGCTCATTATGAGGAGCTCCCACCATCCCTGTGCTGTGCTCAATATGAGGGGCTCCCACCATCCCTGTGCTGTGCTCATTATGAGGAGCTCCCACCATCCCTGTGCTGTGCTCATTATGAGGAGCTCCCACCATCCCTGTGCTGTGCTCATTATGAGGGGCTATCACCATCCCTGTGC
The DNA here is from genome assembly GCA_037952925.1 of Lithobates clamitans. Classification (NCBI taxonomy): domain Eukaryota; kingdom Metazoa; phylum Chordata; class Amphibia; order Anura; family Ranidae; genus Lithobates; species Lithobates clamitans. Next base: position 766,460 of record JBBGZY010000628.1, read on the forward strand.
TTTGCTCATTATGAGGGGCTCCCACCATCCCTGTGCTGTGCTCATTATGAGGAGCTCCCACCATCCCTGTGCTGTGCTCATTATGAGGAGCTCCCACCATCCCTGTGCTGTGCTCATTATGAGGGGCTCCCACCATCCCTGTGCTGTGCTCATTATGAGGGGCTCCCACCATCCCTGTGCTGTGCTCATTATGAGGGGCTATCACTATCCCTGTGCTTTGCTCATTATGAGGGGCTCCCACCATCCCTGTGCTGTGCTCATTATGAGGAGCTCCCACCATCCCTGTGCTGTGCTCATTATGAGGGGCTATCACTATCCCTGTGCTTTGCTCATTATGAGGGGCTCCCACCATCCCTGTGCTGTGCTCGTTATGAGGAGCTCCCACCATCCCTGTGCTGTGCTCATTATGAGGAGCTCCCACCATCCCTGTGCTGTGCTCATTATGAGGAGCTCCCACCATCCCTGTGCTGTACTCATTATGAGGAGCTCCCACCATCCCTGTGCTGTGCTCATTATGAGGAGCTCCCACCATCCCTGTGCTGTGCTCATTATGAGGAGCTCCCACCATCCCTGTGCTGTGCTCATTATGAGGGGCTCCCACCATCCCTGTGCTGTGCTCATTATTAGGGGCTCCCACCATCCCCGTGTTTTGCTCATTATGAGGGGCTCCCACCATCCCTGTGCTGTGCTCATTATGAAGGGCTCCCACCATCCCTGTGCTGTGCTCATTATGAGGGGCTCCCACCATCCCTGTGCTGTGCTCATTATGAGGGGCTATCACTATCCCTGTGCTGTGCTCATTATTAGGGGCTCCCACCATCCCCGTGTTTTGCTCATTATGAGGAGCTCCCACCATCCCTGTGCTGTGCTCATTATGAGGGGCTCCCACCATCCCTGTGCTGTGCTCATTATGAGGAGCTCCCACCATCCCTGTGCTTTGCTGACTTCCTGGGTTTTTAACTTCATCATAACGAATAATCATAATTAACGAACATTCTTACTTTGTCATTCTTGTTGAATCTCCCATCGACTACCAGTACCAGTCTCCCACTCCCATATTAAAAAAGGTAATTTTCCCAACCCTCACTCAGCAGCAGAAGAAAACCTCTGATTGGTCAACAAAACACCAGTCACATTTCCGTTGTAACGGAATTGGGATCCGAAATTCGTAAATGAAATTTCGTATTTCGTACAAAATTCGGAAGCATAGCAATTCCTATTTTGGATCCTCCCGAATGTACGAATTTCTGGAAACTAAACGAAACTAATCGCACATGTCTATTGAGGATAACATCTCTGGATTTACCCGTGGGATCCTGCAAAACCTGTTTTACTTAGAGCCCAGAAGTGGTTCAGCTGCTTGTGTAGAGCAAACTTGATTGTGCGGTCACACTATTTGAAGTGAGCACAATCACATAGGGGGGAGCACGTGTGTGAAGTCACCCTCTTTTTTTTACCCGGATCATCATCACAGGAGTCACTTTATGGGACATTATTATATTGATATATTTTTCAATTTATACTTTTTTTTATATGTGAACTTGTTGAAAATTGAGTGGAAAAAAAGTTTGAAAATTTAGAGAAAAAAGTTTTCTTGGACATTTGATATTTGGATACGAAAGAAATTTTTTTCACTGTGAACTTTATTGATTGATTTATTTGCATTGATATATTTTTTTATTTTTTCTGGCAACTTTGATGTCATTGTTCACGGCATCATCCTTACATTTGTAAGGTTATTATCACATAGCGTTGCATTTTCTTTATTTTTATACATTTGTACTTTCATGTTGGCACCGCCCTTGGGGGCAGGTCCATGACAGCCTGGGCTCAGAGGAAGTAGGTTGAATGACACTGTTTGGTTATAAACCATGAAGAATGAGGACATCTAGAGAAAAAAGCTATTACTGAAGTGGACACCTTCTGATTTAGGTATTGCAGAAAAGGGTTGCTAGGATTCTAAGATTAAAAAGAAAAATGTGAGCTCCACTTTAAGAACACAACTTGTGGTAGCACCTGAAGTAAGCTATATAGGTTTATTTGATAAAAATGACTTAACGATGAAAAACAAAAAGGGCGTAAATGCCTACTGTGTTATTAGAAGCACTTTATTAAAGGGTAAAAGATACAAATTATACTCACAAACCCAATATGAATGATAGCCTATCATAAATCCAGAAACTAGAGGCCAGCCTTCAAACCCCATAGGTCCAATTGGAAGATGTTAACAACTGACACGTTTTGGGGACAAACCACCTTCCTCAGAGCAAAACTGGTTTGACCTCTGGTTTCCTCCAACTCATTATATCAGTGTGACTAATGCCGTGTACACACGAGCGGACTTTCAAGCATACTTGGTCCGGCGTACCGGAGTCCGTCGGACAATTCGATCGTGTGTGGGCTCCAGCGGACTTTGTTTTCTGAAAAGTTTGACGGACTTAGATTTGAAACATGTTTCAAATCTGTCCGACAGACTTGAGTCCGGTCGAAAAGTCCGATCGTCTGCATGCTAGTCCGACGGACAAAAACCGACGCTAGGGAGGCTATTGGCTACTGGCTATGAACTTCCTTGTTTTAGTCCGGTCGTACGTCATCACGTACGAATCCGTCGGACTTTGGTTGATTGTGTGTAGGCAAGTCCGTTCATTCGGAAAGTCTGTCGTAAAGTCCGTCGAAAAGTACGCCGGACAAAGTCTGCCGTAAAGTCCGCTCGTGTGTACGCGGCATTAGGATTTGTGCGTCCCACCTCCACCCTTTCCCAGCCCTTAGTCAGCTTGATATAAGGGGGTGGAGGAGGGTGGTTTCTGGATTTATGATAGCCTATCATTCATATTGGGCTTGTGCATTTATTTGTATCTTTTACCCTTTAACAAAATGTTGTGGATAATGCACTAGGCATTAGCCGCTTTAGTTTTTTTGTTGTTTGTACATTAAAAATTTCCCTGATGTTAAGAGGGTCGCAATGCCATAACCTTCCAGTCCAGGTTGTACAGTGGTCATCATATTTGGGAATCCTATGTTCAACTTCTCTGGGAGTTCCTAACGCTACGGTGTCAAGTTTTCACTTTGCTAAGTTTGGTAAAAATGACATGCTGACAGGTGTCCTCTGAGGGAACATATAAGGAGATAAATGTGGGAACAGTGAGCTTCTGATATGCATGTTTCCAGGTCACTGGTTGACTAAACAAATCAATCATGATGGAACTATGAGAACTGTCACACTGCTTGCTCTGTTTTCAAAGAAAGCAGCTCTGGAGCTATCCTGACTTCTCTAATACCAGTGATTCTCAGACTTGGACCAAGTTTCTGAATATTAGGTGTTGGGGCGTCCAATTTGCACATATTCTTGGATGAGGGGCTCACTAACTAGGAGTGTACAACATCCCAAGCAAAACTGACAATGGCAGCTCCAAAATTTGTATTCTATTCTATTCTCTTTAAAAGGCAACTCCACCTTTGTGCAGTTTTCTGCAGCATTGATTTGATAAAATTGGACAGCAAAAGAAAAAAAAAATCAGCTTTATTTAGTTTCCCCCTTTTTTTTTGTGAGGATGGCTCTGGGTTACAGGTGAAAAGTCTGATGAAGTCCTATAAAAGAGTTTTGTTCCTGGTCTCCTAAATGTGGATACGTTAAAGCAGTCTTAAACCCAAAATCAAACATTTATTATATTGCAGCTGACCAATTTTTATATGTGAATCTGGCTGCATTTGTTTTCTTTATCAGTCTTCTTTTTTCATCGGTGATCATGCCAGCAAGACTGTTGTTTTTCAAAAGTTCAAGCTCTCCAGCAGAATGTATCAGTTTACATGGATGAAACCATCTCTCCTTTCTCTCATTTTGCAGTGCATAATACCTAAGTGGTCAATTGCCTGGCTTGAGCTTGGTTACCCAGTAAATGGGAAGACCCTTAGCCTTGTGCAAGTTTTGATTCTTGATGTACTGTAGGGCTGCTATGGAGGAAAAGTGTGGGGGAGAGCCAGAAGGACAAGTGTTATAAATAGCACAGGAGGAGAGTTATAAGGAGATCCTTTTACATTGCCCTGTATGGACACAGGGACAGGTTCACTTTTAGGCCATTTCCAGACAGTCAATTAACCACTTGACAACTGGGCACTTAAACCCCCTTCCTAACCAGACCAATTTTCAGCTTTTGGTGCTCTCACATTTTGAATGACAATTACTCAGCCATGCAACACTGTATCTATATGAAATTTTTGTCCTTTTTTTCACACAAATGGAGCTTTCTTTTGGTGGTATTTAATCACCGCTGGGTTCTTTATTTTTTGCGCCGTAAAAGAAAAAAGACTGAAAAATCTGTAAAAAAATGCATTTTTCTTCATTTCTGTTATAATATTTTGCAAATTAGTAATTTTTCTTCATATATTTTGGCCAAAATTTATACCGCTACATATCTTTGGTAAAATTAACCCAAATCGGTGGATATTATTTGGTCTTTGTGAAAGTTATAGAGTCCAAAAGCTATGGTGCGAATATTTGAAAATTGATCACACCTGAAGTACTGACGGCCTATCTAATTTCTTGAGACCCTAACATTCCAGAAAAGTACAAATACCCCCCAAATGATACCTTTTTGGAAAGAAGACATTCCAAGGTATTTAGAAAGAGGCATAGTGAGTTTTTTGAAGTTGTCATTTTTTCCCACAATTCTTTGCAAAATCAAGGTTTTTTTTTTACTTTTTTTTTTTTCCCACAAAATTGTCATATTAGCAGGTTATTTCTCACACACCACATATGCATACCACAAATTACACCCCAAAACACATTCTGCTATTACTCCCGAGTACAGCGATACCACATGTGTGAGACTTTTACACAGCGTGGCCACATACGGAGGCCCAACATGCAGGGGAGCACCTTCAGGCGTTCTGGAGCACCCAGGCCAATTCTGACATTTCTCTCCTACATGTAAAAATCATCATTTATTTGCTAGAAAATTACATAGAACCCCAAAACATTATATATGTTTTTTTAGCAAAGACCCTAGAGAATACAATGGCGGTCGTTGCAACTTTTTATCTCGCACGGTATTTGCGCAACAATTTTTTTAACGCTTTTTTTTGGAAAAAAAACTGTTTTGTGCTTTACAAAAACCAAAACAGTAAAGTTAGCCTAATGTTTTTGCATAATGTGAAAGATGAAGTTATACTGAGTAAATAGATACCCAACATGTCACCTTTCAAAATTGCACGCGCTTGTGGAATGGCGCCAAACTTTGCTACTCAAAAATCCCCATAGGCGACGCTTTAAAATTTTTTTACTGGTTACATGTTTTGAGTTACAGAGGAGGTCTAGGGCCAAAATTATTACTCTCGCTCTACCGATCGCAGCGATACCTCACATGTGTGGTTTGAACACGGTTTTCATATGTGGGCGGGACTTACGTATGCGTTCGCTTCTGCATGCGAGCACACAGGGACAGAGGCGCTTTAAAAATTTTTTTTTTTTTTTTATTGTTCATTTTACTTTATTTATTTTAGTTTGATGCTTTTTTCCAAAAAAAAAAAAATTTTGACCACATTTATTCCTATTACAAGGAATATAAACATCCTTGTAATAGGAATATGGCATGACAGGTCCTCTTTACAGTGAGATATGGGGTCAATAAGACCCCACATCTCACCTCTAGGCTGGGAAGCCTGAAATAAAAAAAAAAAAAAAAAAACGATCCTGGCTTCGATCGTAGCGGTGAGTCGGTAGAAGCGCGGGAGGGGGGGACATCCCCTCTCGCCTCCCGTAAGAACGATCAAGCAGTGGAACAGCTGCTATGATCGTTCTCATGGTGTAGGGAATCGCCGGCTGAAAAAGCTGATATCTGAATGATGCCTGTAGCTGCACCCATCATTCAGATATCTCCGCACAAAGTCAAGGACGTTGTATGACGGCCGGTGGGCGGGAAGTGGTTAAAACGCTTTTTTTTTTTTAACACAAAGTTGTCCATTTATACAATATTTCTACCACATAACATGTACATACCAAAAATGACACCCCAAAATAGATTCCCCTGCTCCTCCTGAGTACGGCGATACCACATGTGTGAGACTTCCACAGCCTGGCCACATACAGAGGGCGAGTACAGCTGAGCTTGGCTCAGCATGGCAGGGTATGGCGGGTATGGCGGGGTATGGCGGGGTATGGCAGAGTATGGTGGAGTATGGCGGAGTATGGCGGGGCATGGCGGGGGCATTGCAGAGTATGGCGGGGGCATTGCAGAGTATGGCGGGGTCATTGCAGAGTATGGCGGGGGCATTGCAGAGTATGGCGGGGGCATTGCAGAGTATGGCGGGGGCATTGCAGAGTATGGCGGGGGCATTGCAGAGTATGGCGGGGGCATTGCAGAGTATTGCGGGGGCATTGCAGAGTATTGCGGGGGCATTGCAGAGTATTGCGGGGGCATTGCAGAGTATTGCGGGGGCATTGCAGAGTACTGCACAGCATTGCAGAGTATTGCGGGGGTATTGCAGAGTATTGCACAGCATTGCAGAGTATTGTGGGGGTGTTGCAGAGTATTGCACAGCATTGCAGAGTATTGTGGGGGTGTTGCAGAGTATTGCACAGCATTGCAGAGTATTGTGGGGGTGTTGCAGAGTATTGCACAGCATTGCAGAGTATTGTGGGGGTGTTGCAGAGTATTGCACAGCATTGCAGAGTATTGTGGGGGTATTGCAGAGTATTGCACAGCATTGCAGTATAGTGGGGATGGCTGAGCATGGATGGATGGATGCCTGGATGTCTCTGTGCAGCGCTGTGGGCACTACACATACAGCCCACAGCGCTGCAGACATCCATCCATCCCCCTCCCTGCTCACTGTGTACCGATCGGTACACAGGAGGGGAGGAGAGGAACCGGCGTCATCAGATGACGCCGGTCTGTTTACATGTGATCGCGCCGTCATTTGACGGCGCGATCACATGGTAAACGGCCGCGATCAGCGGCCATTTACCGGGATCCGTGATGCGCCGGGTCCTCCGGACCCGGCGGTCACGGAAGTGTTCGGGTGCGCGCCCCAGGGGGCGCGCAAGAGGGGAATTCTGGGAGGACGTCATAGTACGCCCTCCCAGAGTTATCCAACCGCCCTGCAGCCGTCATTCGGCTATGGGCCGGTTGGTAAGTGGTTAAAGAGGTTGTAAACTTCCGAAAAAAATCCCCCCCCCCCCAAAAAAAAAACCCTGCAAGACAAAGGCATGATGAGCTAGTATGCATTACATACTAGCTCATTATGAAATACTTACCTTAGAATGATGCCCTCCAGTGCCACCCGCACTCCACTCACACGGCCAACATCTTTCCTGGAGTTACATCTGGGTTTGCGGGCTACGGCGCTGTGATTGGCCAGGGCCGGGATGACGTCACTCCCCCGCATGCGCGCGGGTGCCGCTGGTCACTGTATGGGTCCTGAAGAAACGGCACGAGCGGGTTCCTTCAGTGCGCATGCGCCAATAACATTGGCGGCAGCGTATATAGAAAATATCTCCTAAACGGTGCAAGTTTAGGAGATATTTACAGTACCTACAGGTAAGCCTTACTATCGGCTTACCTGTAGGTACAATTAAAGAGGAAGACTTTACTTCCTCTTTAATAACAAACAAGGCCATCCACAACATCGCCCCCAGCTACATCACCAACCCCATCTATAGATATCGCCCAAATCATCCTCTCCGCTCCTCCCAGGACCTCCTGCTCTCCAGCTCCCTTGTTACCTCCTCCCATGCTCGCCATGACTTCTCCAGAGCCTCTCCCATCCTCTGGAACTCCCTGCCCTGGTATATCCAGTCAGCTCCTACCCTGTCCTCCTTTATTATTCCTCACTTATTCAGGGAAGCCTATCCCACCTCCACCTAAGAACTGTACCTGTGGCACCTCCATCAGATCATTCCTGCAGCTATTACCTTTTGTACCACCTCCCCCTCCCTTTAGATTGTAAGCTTCACAAGCAGGGCCCTACTCTTCCTTCTGTATGGAACTGTATTGTAATCATACTGTCCCCCTTTATATTGTAAAGCACTGCATAAAGTGTTGGCACTATATAAATCCTGTATAATAATAATATACATATAGGTTTAAACACATAAAAGTATACAGATTTGATTAGAACATGTGAACTGCTTTACCTAATATAGCAGTGAGGAAACATGTAATCGGTGATACAAAGTTGATTAAATATACATGAGAGAACAATGTACAGCATATTATATAAAATAACAAATGTGAGGATAGTGAACCTGAAGCTCTATGGAGTAGAAACATGACTTTTTCTTCCCTGTGTTGTAACATAACAATAGTGGAAGTCCATCCCTAGTAATGAAGAAAATCCATCCTCTGCCTTACCGTGGCTTCCTAGAGGATTTAATTGTACACTTGTCTGAAGAAAACAAGTTAAATGAACGTGCAATACAATGTGACACTCATAGAATACAGAGGTGCATCGATGTATTAAGCAATGGTCCAATCAATGTGCTATTTGCATTACCTTTGAGGAAAGCTCTCATCCTCCTCTTCTTCGTCACTCCAATAGAGCACGCTTAATCATACCTCTCAATTCCCCAGTGCTCATGGCAGCATTGTATTGCTATTCTTCTTCTATGATATTAGCATTTGTTCTAGCTTTGTTCTAACATCCTGGTGCTAACAAGATCTGGCTCCCTGAATTGCCACGTAATTTACATTTACATTACAGTGAGACCTAAGCCTCATGAGTTTCACTGCAGGAATGGAAATATGACTTCAGCCTCAAAATTGGTAATATTTCTTAGCAGTAAAAAACTGGTAGAGAGTAAAGTGGAGGTGTTGCCTACAGTGACCGTAAAATTTATTTACATTAAGAATTTGTAAAATGAAACCATATATAACTGCGAAACACTGCAGAAATGTGTAGTTTGTGTTGTCAATTCCAAGTAATTTGAATCAGGAAATCAGAGGTTATGTTAGTGCTTATTGTAATCACTGACAAACTATACTCCCCTTCACTCCAGCGCTACCGTGTCCCGGAGCTCCCTTCCTGGCTGCTGAAATCATCGCCTGGTCTCTTTCTGGGTACCAATCTTCAGCTGTTTTCAATGGCCGAGCTGAGATGATATCACTCCCTTGCATACACAGGATTTCACTCATCTTGGCATTGCTGAAATTGTACACTGGGCTGTATGTGTGCAGGGCGGGTAGGCATATTAGAAGCTTTAATGCAAAAGAGAATTTTTATGACAGTTCCATTGTCATAGCACACAAAATACATGAAGCTCTGGGCATTGGAAATAATTATTCACCCAAACAACTGCTGTAGCATCATTTAAAGCGGAACTAAACCCTCTTTATGCTTTACAGCCAAGGAGATTGCAATCCTGGCCATCTTGTTTGATCTGCAGTTGTCATGGTGCTGCCCATGTGATCAGTTGTGACACCAGCCATTTGATGGCTAATGCCGCGTACACACGAGCGGAATTTCCGACAGAAAGAGTCCGATGGGAGTTTTTCATCATATATTCCGACCGTGTGTATGCCCCATCGGACTTTTTCCGTCGAAAATTCAGACGGACTTAGATAGAGAACACGTTCTATATTTTTCTGACGGAACAAATTACTATCGAAAAAAACGCTCGTCTGTATGCTGTTCCGACGCACAAAAAACGAAGCATGCTCTGAAGCAAGTACGAGGCGGAAGCTATTGACTACTGGCCATTGAACTTCCATTTTCTAGTCCCGTCGTACGTGTTGTACGTCACCGCGTTCTGGACGGTCGGAAATTGGTGTGACCATGTGTATGCAAGACAGCTTGAGCGGAATTTCATCAGAACTCTGTCGGAAAAACCTTCAGAGTTCTGACGGCATAACCGGTCATGTGTACAGGGCATTAAAGAGGAGCTGCAGGCTCCCACCAAACAATTTAGTCAGCAGCTACAAATACTGTAGCTGATGACTTTTAATAAAAGGACATTCACCTGTCCAGGGATCAAGCGTTGTCTTCACCGGTGCCGATTTTTCAGTCGGCCTCGGGTTTCCGACGCCGGTATCTCTGATGAAGGAAACAGGAAGGGAAGCTTCGTAGCTTCACAGCTGGTTTTCTACTCCGCATGCGCGAGTCGCGCTGCTTCTTCTGAATGGTCCCGTAGTCTTCTGGGACCCTTGTTGTGTCCCAGAAGACTGCGGAGGAAGGAGCCAGGAAGCAGGTACCCACTCTTCCCTCCCCCCCAAAAAAGTGTCAGTGAAAGAGGAGGATGCAATCAAGCGGAACTTCCCCTTTAAAAAAAAATACTCCATTCCCCCATCCGTACATTCGATGTGGATAGGGCAATCCCTCCCGCTGAACCTCTGTATTTTGTTTTTTCTTTGCAGTTAGTGCATGGTTGCCTTTCTACCTCTTTGGAACAATGTTAGTTGTCCCATAATGGTTTAAGCTCACATATAAAAGTGCTATGTCACACCTTTTTAACGCACAACCAGCTGTATTTATCATTTCGATTTAGTTATTATCCACTTGAGTTTCAGGTACAATGGCTGTTTATTCCAGTGCCACTGTAAAGCCTCTGCCAGCACTAGAGTTGGCTGTTTAGCGTGCTCTCCCTGGGCTGCCAGCCTCCAACCAGGAGCACCTGGGCTCCCCTCAGCCTCCCACCATCTGGCACTGCTTGAGAGACTAGGAGTATAGCCTGCAATTCTCAGGTTCACCACCACCTTTCATACAGCACCTTTTACCACCTTTCATACAGCACCTTTCACCACCTTTCATACAGCACCAGGGTCTGTGACAGCCATCTATCCCTTCTGGCACTGCAGAGGATACCTCGGAAGCCTTCATTCATTGTGCTCACAGGGTTCTCTCGTTTTCTACTGCTAATACTTGATTACTTATTTTGGCATATGAATTGACACATCCGTTATTAAAGATTGAACCTTTTATTGCATTACTTATTTTACCAACTTACTGGAACAGCGCTCCTTGTGTTAAATTTCTCTAATATGTATGTACCTATCCAGTTGGTGCACTAGGAAGAAGACCATTGCTCCTCGCAGGACTGGTTGTTGACTTCTTTATGATGTGATTAGCATAGTGGGTGTCACTCTGCTTGGCATCTCTTATGATGTGCTTATTTGTATTGATGAAAACGCTACTTTGGTACTATTGTTTATTCTTTTACATATGTAAAACTTCCAAGAAATATTTTGAAAGCAAAAAAATTTCTAGCTTGCACTTACGGTTTTTGTCGTCCGAACGGTCAGAATCGGCTGTCGACAGCACCATACTAACAGAAAATCGACCGATTGTGCCTCATACGGACATTTTCAGACGATTTTCTTATCGTGTGTACGGGCTTTTAGTGACAACTAGGGTTCAGCACTATTCCTAGAAGCTGAAACGATCACACAAATTTATTTATTTATTTTTTTTAATCAGAAAAAAGTTTTTTATTTTGTTTGTTCGTTGTGTCAAATACATATCATACAGGATATTACATAATATAATAGAAAAAAGCGGTTAATGACACATGTTATTTAGTCAAATTTTGTATCATACATTCCAAATATGTGGCAGAACTTTAAGGTATTGTGCAATGATGCATGAGAAAAAGCACAATGAATAAAAAGAAGAAAAACATTTTAGAGCATCAAAGACTCAGCATAAAGAAAAGTAAAACAATTAAATATTTAGGACGGGTTCTGCATGCCCCCAGGTCCCTGGGGACAAGCCGTTCCCCAACATTCTACCTGACCCACCAAAGTTATGAATGCTATCACACTTCATAATTGTGCAAGTATTCCTTCCAACCATTTAAATCATTTTTTTCTAGTTGTTAGCCCTGTAAAAGTCTATCTTTAACTAATTGATGCGGCTCTAACCCAGGTACCTCCAGCCTGGCCTGCTACATTGTATAAAATTTGCGGGTGCATTTCTGTGCTGGTATGTCAGTTTCTCTCTGATTAACATTTTATTGCCCTGCTCAACCCATTGGCGTCTTGTGGGAACCCTGGGAGTTATCCAAAGTTGTGCAATTAGTTTGCAAGCAGTATATAACAGATAAAAGAATCGCCATGTGTGGTGAGGGAGATAACATCTTGTCGTCCAGGGCACCCAGTAGGCATATCGTAGGGTTTTGTGGAATGGTGAAAGTGTAGACCTAAGAAATTGTGTCAAGGACTTCCTTCCAATAATGGAAGAGTTTGGGGCACTTTCAGAGCATGTGCAAAAGTTCACCATTGTCCCTCTGACATTTTGGACATAGGGGTGTGTCACATACTCCCCATTTGTGGAGGCGTGCTGGCATTCTGTATGCTCAATGTAACAAGTAAAGATGAGACAGTTTTTGAGAGGCAAATACGGAGACCAGGGGGGCGGAGGCGAGGCAAAGATTCCACATCTCCCCATCCATGGCTCCCACATCCCCCTCCCATTTGCGTCTACAAGGCAGACTGGCTGGGTCCTGGATTGTGTTGAGAAGCATGTTGTAACATCTAGAGATCATACCTTTCTTTTCACTTTTCATTAGGATCCTTTGTATCAGAGGGTGGTCTATCAATCTAAGCTCTGTTTGTCTTGACTGCATCTGTAATGCATGACGCAGCTGCAAATACTTGTAGAAATTCTTATATTAAATTCTGATTGTATCTCTATGAATGATTTTAGGGTAGTCCCATTGTATAATTGTGTAATGTATCTTATGCCCACACTTTCCCATTTCCCAAAACCTCTAAGTTTGTACAGCTCTTTATAGTTCATGTTTTGCCACAAGGGAGTATGGGACAGATAGCCCCGTATCCCCAGCAGCCTTTTAATATAGGACCATAGTGTTTTTAAAAGGAGTATAGTTGGAGCCCCAGGATCTAAGTGTGGATAGCCCGCCTCCAAGCATGTCAGAGCCGTCGTGTCATCATCTGCCGTGACATGGAGGAGTAGAGTGAGGTGCCGCTAGTCCCATAAATCCATTAATCCTAGTTCCTCAAGTAGGCCCACGAAGGGTGTCTGTAACCCTTTACTTAGGGGTAGGTTAGGTAGAACGGGTAATTTATCTAATTGATTATTCATATAGTTATTATAATCACCCACTGCCAAGAGTGGTACATTAGGGAACTGGGCCATGAAATTCGCAAGGCGTTTGAGGACCTGAATAGGGCGGCGGAATGTATATTGCAGCTATTATAAAAGATAAACCTGAAACAGTACATAGCATAAAATATATATCTACCCTCCTGATCCACATGTTTTTGGGTACAGTGGAACTGAGTATCCCGACATATCAGGACACTCACTCCCCTGGAATAAGCTGAATGGGTGGAGTGGAATTGGGTACAGTATATTCGGGGGCTAAAGCTAGGTGTAGGATCTGGTGAAAAGTGAGTCTCTTGTAGGCACATTATGTTAGCCCCTGTGGATTTGAGGTGCCTGAAAACTGCCAGTCTCTTCACAGGGTTGCTAAGGCCTCTCACATTGCAGGACACTATTTTCATTTTATCCGCCATTTGGGGTGGTAAAGAACAAAAACGTGGTCTTGCGAGACCTGAGGGAGCGGTGTATAAGCACCCTTCATCTTGGCATCATAAAGTGCGTGTGGGACGTACCTGTCAAGAATGTTACCTGTATCTCTCGTGGCTCATTTGACATTGTCCATGGGCATGAAAGTCCATGGCTGGAGGCCTGGTGGGCCAGATAGTGAGCAAAGGTTGGAACATGTGCTTGAAGAAAAAAGAAACAAATATATCAATGGCATTTTAAAGATTGGAGCCAACAGGGCTGAAGTGCGTTTTTCCCCCTAGCATACTTTGCAGGGGGGGGTATGCAATGGAAACACCCGCAGAAGAACAAGTCTCTGGATGGTGGTTGGGGTTTCACTACTGCAGGGTGAATAGTGCGAACCATGCAATGGAAAATTCAGAGTTCTCCTTTTTGTCCGCCTGACCTAGAAGAAGCGGTTGGTAGAAAGGAAGGAGTGAGGGAGGGAGGAACAGTTCCAGTCCTCCACCTCCCTCCAAGCCCCTCTTGTAGCAGGATTAAGGACCTTCATGCTGGAGCTGGACGTTGCAGTCTAGCAGCTTTAAGTGTTCTGTCCTCGCGATCCAGCTAGATAGGATTGCATTTCTGTTTTTGTAATTTAGCAACCTAAACAGGAAGGGGCGGGGATGATTACCCGGTGGTAGAGGACGTGAGGCCACCCTATGTGCCCTTTCAAAGGCAAACAATGGGGGGGAAAGCATCTTTGCCAAACGTGGAAACAAGCCATTGCTCTATAAAAGCTACAGGGTTTTTACCCTCTCAGGAATGCCCAGGGCACGTACATTATTGCGCCTAATGCGATTTTCTAAATCATCTACACATGCAGCGTGTTGTTCAGTGAGGTGGCAGTTAAAGTTTAAGTCCCTTTGCATAGAAGCCATGTCATCCTCCACTGTGCTCATTCTGCCTTCTAAAGCAGATGTCCTCTCCCTCAGTTTTTGCATATCATGACGCACATAGGAGATCTCTGCCTTTACCCCTTTAATCTCATCAGAATGGACAGATTGCACGATGTTACAGCCGAGAAAATGTCCCTCAGAGTGGGTTCTGGCTCCTCAATGTTAGGGGGGGAGGATGCTTGTGGCCCAGTAAAAATGTCTCTAGGAGTACTTACTGTGTTCCATTCAGGAGATAATCCGTCTGCATCCTCCAATGGGACGGTGTCATCCTCTCCCGAAAGGCCCCCAGATGCTTCCCCTGTGTTAGGTGCAGCATTCAGAGCATCTTTGTTCGTTCTTCCCCCAAATAGGAGCTTCTGAGAGGCCTCTTTGTATCCCTCCTTGGAGGAGCGCTGCAGGCCGGCGCCATCTTGGCATGTATCATCCACAGCTCCTTTCACTTCTTTGGGTCTCCTAGACATCACAGCGGCAGCCGAGGGGGATCGATCGTGTGGCGCTATTCTCAGGGTACTGGTACTGTATTTTGTGGGTCCGGTTCGGTCCGATAATGTGTTCCACAGGATCAATGCACGGATGTTCAGCGGAGAGGGAGACAAACACGTCCTGTTACATCCGCTGCTTAGCCACGCCCTATCCACACAAATTATTTAACCGCTGTGTTGAGGAAAAATGACAGGGAAATGCATTCATTTATTCCCAATAAAAAACAAAGAAATACAAATATATGGATCCATATACAGTGCGCTACCTATCTGTCCTAAAGAAGATGTAAAAAATCATTTTCGGTGGCTACAAATGCTAAAAGGTATATTGTGCAGAACCAGCACATTGCCGAAACACTCTGAGCCCGGGTTCACACTAGCGCGATCTCAGAGATCGTATGTAATTCGCACCCGCACTGCAGGTGCCGATCACATGCGATCTCTGAGCAATGCGAGTTTAGCCATACAGTTGTATGGCTGAACTCGCATCGGATTTGCACGGAAAATAGTGCAGGGACTTGTTTTTCACCGCACTAGAATCAGATCGCATGGGTGTTCTCACCTATGCGATCTGATTCCTGTGCGAGTTCACAGTTCGCACTGTGACTTGTGAACTAAACTGGGGGTGTCATTAACTACGTTAATACACCCGCAGCGGTTCGCACAAGGCAGTGTGAACTGCCTGCAGGAAAGGAGCGATGCGGGAACCGGCACTGTAATCGCGCTGGTTCCATCAGTGTGAACAGGGTAAGACTTAGGAGAATTTTGGGGGAAAAAGTCTCAGGGACCCTAGTGGTTATAAATGAAGGTCCTTTAATGCCTTACTGCTGCGCGTACACATATGTATATCCATATATGTCTTTAGGCTGGGAGACCACTGCACAGCGACTGAGCTTTCACAGAGAGCCCCGGATCCCATAATAAAGCCCGGTTCACCTGATTGCTGTGACAGCCTCTGATTGGCTATCACAGTGAATAATCACAGTAAAGCCTGCCCCTGTATGCTTTCTCCTCTGAATGTAGAGAAAGAAACATTGTATTGTAACTAGAGGATAAAAATGTAAATAAACAAAAGTGTGTGTAAGCCTAGGTTTACACTTGTGCAGGTGGTTCCCGCTGCGGGTCCACACCTGTTCCTGCAGCCGAAAACATCCTCACAGTGAAATGCAGGAGATGCGTGTGGGTGCTATTAGGCCTGGGGAGAATATTGATTTAAATCTTGAATCGAGTTGAGAGGTCAAATCGATTCAAATTTTCAGCAAATCGATTTTTTAGATTTTTTTTTTCACCAGGACCGGCGCTGACACCGGTCCTCAGGAGCTGCAGGCAGGAGTTTTTAGGCGAGGCCGTGGCTTCGGCCTAGTCCACGATTTTTTTTGGGAGAAAATCGCTCTAGGTGCTATTAATCTTAATGACATCCTGCACGCACTGGAAATCGCTCCTGTAGTGGGAACCGCACTGCACTTGCGGTTCCTGTGCGGGCTGCGATTTCTGAAATGCTGCAGAGACCTTTTCCCTGCACGGCAGCTCATTGAGATAAACGGGCCGCCGCCATGCTCGTGAAAAATCACTGCTCACAGAGCTGCAAGAGTGTGAACCTAGCCTAAAAAATAAAATAAAGAAAAAAGAGCTAGATCAAGGTTTGATTTAGGTCAGGGTTAGAGTTAGGGTAAGTGTCAGGGTTAAAGGTCAAAGTCAGAGTCAAAGGTCAGGGTCAGTATATTTTAGGAACGATAAAAAAAAAAAAGAAAAAAGCATTTTCTTAATTAGTACAAAGGTGTGATCAGGCATTAGGATTTTTTTTTACCTTTGTCAGAAAGGAGTTAAAAATAGTGTTTATTGTCCACCCTTTATCATATACTGTAGTGTACAGTAAGTAGTGTATTTTTTTTAGATGGCTTGTTTATTTACATTGACTTTGTCACAAATGGGTGCTTGTTCCCTTGTGTCCTTTTATTTTGAAGCTTAGTCTTCTGCTTTGACCATTTGTAGATTGTGATAAATTAAATATTGGACTGCAGATTTATGTAGACAGTTTAGCACCATATTGTTCCATTTGTTCCCTTCATTTTTCATTACTATTGTGATGCTTATGCAGCTGATGGTATTGTATTTGTTTTGAGTTCTCTGTGTCTATAGGAGAAAAAAACAATACAGCATGTTAAATATTGAACGGATGCATCCATTTTGTCTTTCAGAAGGAAAATTGATTCGAGTTCTGCCCTGTTACAGACTCTCTCTAGATTGCCTTTACATTACCCGCCCCTTCTCCCCAGTGCTGGCAGGACACAGCAGGATATCAGCAGCTTTAGTGGAAGATAATAGCATGACACTTGGTATATATGAGGCCTTACAGCAATGGTTCTCAACCTTCCTTGTGCCGTGACCCCTTGATAAAATTTCCCAAGTTGTGGGGACCTCTAACAGTAAAATAATTTTCATTGCTCCTTCATTGCTGTAATTTTGCGACTGTTATGAATCTAAATATAAATATCTGATATGCAGGAGTCATCATTGCGCAATATTCCAAAAAAAGATAATTTATTTAACTTAAAACATGAACAGATGTACACTCACATGATAGGGTGTTGTTAGATCGGCACTAAGTCTATCCAGCAATCTGACATAGTTTGTATACACTGCTCCGTGCTTGGAAGCAAGCCTCATTTTCGGTGCAGGTCAGGGGCCGGATGTGACGTCAGCGTTGCTCCACTAGCCTCAACACTTCCTGATGACGCATATTTCACACGAAACACGTTGAGGCTAGTGGAGCGATGCCGACGTCACATTCGTGCCCTGACCCGCACCGAAAATGAAGCTTGGAATGCACGCCGGCTTCCAAGCACAGAGCGGCGTCTACACACTGTATGTCAGATTACTGGATAGACTTAGTGGCGGTCTAACACCCTATCATGTCAGTGTACAGATGTTCATGTTTTAAGCTAAATAAATGATCTTTTTTGGAATATTGCGCAATGATGGCTCTTTATCTTGCATGAATATATGGGTGGAGAATACATACCGTTGGACCTGCTGAGGCATCTTTGGAGTAACCAGTGCAAACGATTGAAAGACCCATGTTCTGATCAGGCCCTTATTATACCGTATCCTGGTGAGTGCACAATTCAGAAGGTGGTGGAGTATCACAGGTGTTTGGGTGCTATACACTTTGTATATCTAGCACTGGCATGGAATAACCACTTTTGAGGAACCAACTGGGACGTTTATATATAAATAATATGTTTTGTTCCATAATCATTTTTTTCTTGCACAGTCAGGTCAGGTTGGACTTATTTATTCACAATCTATTGATTGATTGGGCTGGTGGCACACAGTACTAATATGTTTTTATTAATTTGTCTCTGGCTTACCAGTTACTCAGGTGTTCCATCAGAATCAGCAACCCATTTAATGTGGAAAGGGAAGTGAGTTTCCGTCGCCGCCATCTTGGTACACTGGTCAGCAGTAAGGCTACAGTTTAGCCTTATACACACGATCAGATTTTCCGATGGGAATTGTGTGTTGACAGACTGTTGGCCTAAAATCCGACCGTTTGTACGCTCCATCGGACAATTGTCAGATTTTCCGCGAACAAATGTTGGATGGCAGGCTTATACATTTTCCATGGACAATGGTCTGTTGTCAGATTTTCCAAGCGTGTGTACACAAGTCCGTCAGGCAAAAGTCCAAAGTGCAAACACGCATACTCGGAATCAATGCTCACCAAACACATTAGCAGAAGGTGCCCAAAGGGCGGCGCTAAAGAGGTGAAAAGCCACGTAGTACGTCACTACGTTTGTGTTTGTTGGCCGACAATCGTGTACCGTTTGTATGCAAGACAAGTTCATGGCCAACGCCCTTCAGACAAAAGTCTGACGCTTTGTCTGCGGAAAATCTGATCGTGTGTACGAGACTTTAGAAGTCGGCAAGCGGACATCTTTTTACACCCACGAAGTCTTGCATTTTACACTTATTTTTACCAGTAAACTGAGCTTATATACTATATAAGCCTTACGGATGAGTGTACCAAGATGGCGGTGACGGAACATCACTTCCGCGTGGTCTCTCCTCTCCGGAAAGTGACGTTTTGCTGGCCGAGACGGACCCGACATTACTATGTGTACGGAGTCGGGTTTGTCCGGATTGGAACAGCGTTCGCGACCCCCTGGCAAGTCAGCAATCAACCCCCCAGGGGGTCGCGACCCACGGTTGAGAACCGCTGCCTTACAGAGTAATGATACTTTCAGCTTCATTCCCATGTGTTTACCTTCCACACTTTGGTGCGCAGTGCTTTCTAGTACAGGCTGTCTGCCAATGTGGCACTACGTTTTTTTACCGGTTAATTACACGGTCATGCAAAGCTGTACCCAAAGGCATTAAATTTATGTCCTTTTTTCCTACAATCTTTTTTTTGGTGGTATTTGATCACCTCTAAGTTTTTATTTTTTGCATTATAAACAAAAAAAGACTGACAATTTTGAAACAAAAAAACAGTATTTTTTTACTTTCTGCTATAAAACACATCCAATGAAAAAATCTAATTTCTTCATAAATTTAGGCCAATATGTTTTCTGCTACATATTTCTGGTAAAAAAATCCCAATAAGCGTATAATGATTGATTTGTGCAAAAGTTATAGCGTCTACAACCTGTGGGATGTTTTTATTCATTTTTATTTAATTTTTTTTACTAGTAATGGCGGTGATTAGTGACTTGGGCTGGGTTCACACTGAAATTGGATGCGGCGCACAGCAGGGGTCCGGTGCATTTCTGTTCTCCGTTTCATTCTTGCCTGAATTCGGCCCTGAAACAGAGCCAAAGAAGCACAGGACCCTTGTGCAATCCGCTCCGCAGCCGCCCCGGAGCTGCTCCATTGAGAGCCGGTCACAGTCTCCTGTCATGCAAATTAGATGCTGGGAAACCCGAATCCAATTAGCATAAGTATGAACCCAGCTTTGTAGCGGGACTGCGATATTGCAGAAGACATTCTTACACTAACTGACACTTTTGGCACTTTTTGGGGACCAGTGATACTGATACAGAGATCAGTGCTAAAAATATGCACTATCACTGTACTAATGACACTGGCTGGGAAAGGGTTAACATCAAGGGCAATTAAAGGGTTAAATGTGTTCCTAGGCAGTGTTTTACTATACCGTGTCAGGTGTTTTTACTAGGGGAAGAGATGGAATTTATCCCCAGCTTTGCAGGGACACAAATTCCAATTCCATCCCCATTGTTAGAACAGTGATCTGCCGTGTTTACATAGGTAGATCACTGTTCTGCCTCTCTGCCTAGGGATCAGCGGGTGCCGAAGGACATCGGGTACCGTGCACCCTCGGATCGCTTCTGCTGTGTGTAATCGCAGTGGAAGGGAGCCGCGGCGGCACGCATGGACACTCCCTAAATCACATATATATATATATATATACAGTACATCTGGTATAGGGTGGACCTGAAGGGGTAAAGGAAATGCTAGGTAAACCCAGTTCAGTAATAAATAAGTATTGTTAAGGCTCCATTCACACTTGTGCGACTTGTCATGCAAATTTGGACAATTAAAGTTGTATGACAAGTCCTAGCCCCATGTATTTCAATGGAAACCGTTTAAATCTATGTGACTTTAAAAAGGTTCCTGCACTACTTTGATGCTTTCGTGTGAATCAACGGTTGTGCAACAGTTAATGCCAAAGTCAACGACCAAAGTTGCATCCAGGTCGCACCCATCCAAAGTGGCAATGTAAAGTCACAAAGGAAAACGCACGACTTTGAAATCGCATAAGTGTGGATGGAGCCTACAGGCTTTCTACATCTGGCTGTAGTTTTGTATACACAGTATTGTAGAGGACAGTGAAGCCTGCCTCAGACTATATCCTGTGGAGCAACAACTAATCATTGATTATGGGTTTATAATGTAGACAAAATTTTCCATTTAGCATTTGTTTTGAACATTTTCAACAAATTCAGTGATATTGCATTGATACCGAGTTGTCTCAGTAGCTACAGAACAGTAGCAAGTAAGAACTTGCAAAAACATTACATTTTTTTGTTTTTACATCAGAAAAAAACAAAAAAAAATCTTTTGGATGCTGGCTCTCAAAATACTCCCCTTTCTCTATCACTTCTGCCCCTTACCTCCTCATACATATCACCTGTGTCCTCACCATATCCTGGTCTTCAGACACGTCACTTCTGTTCAAGTGCAATCAGGACAGCTATGCATTTTGATGGGCACAATGTCCCTAAGGAGTTCTGCCCATCACTGATAAAAGCCCAGGCTTTATTTGAGTTTGCTTAACAGGTCCTGTTGTCCTTAGTGGACCTTGAGGATCGAAGTTAAGTGCATCTGATTTAGGACTTCAGTTGATTTCTATAGTGTTATCCCTCCCAGTTTAGTAAACAAAAGCAACATTTTTAATAGACTGTATTTAGAGAGCTAAACTGCTCTCTGTCATATAAAAACTATAGAATAGTTTGTTTAGACCAGAGATTAACCCTTTTTTGTAAATGGTCATAGCTTACACACTCATCTTTTCTGTTTCAATAGCTTTTTTATTCAGTTTTAACAAGTGGTTAATATGCAGAAGTTCTGCCCACGCAGGGGCTAGCATTGAAGTTGGATCAGGTATTAGAAGGGCAAACATAAAGCGACACAAACAGAAAAAATTAGAGCTAAAACAACAGTAGTAAATTTAAGTGTGAATGATACCATCAGGATCCAGGGGTCCCAGAGAGGCTCCCCATAACTACGGAGCACCCCCTAGGCCCATCTAAACCCAAAAGGTGGTGCAATTTACAGCCAGAACAAGGATAGAGGAGCAAAAAACAGAATGTTAGGCAGATAGGTGAAGCTAAAGGGAGGGAGGTTGCTCACCTATCGAGTAGGAAGCTAGAGAAGGGATAGGGTAGCCTAGGAAAGAGAGGGAGGCCAGAAGGATAGGAACCAGGAGATGGGGAAAAAGGAAGGGTTTGGGAACATCTGGAGCATCCGTCACAGGCGGCCCAAGCTAGCTCGGGGGGGAAGGGTAGGAAAGGCAATTGACAACCATGGTTCCCAAATTTTGAGAAACTTGGCATGAGTGTCACCACGGATGCTCAGGCCCCGCTCCAGTCCGCCAAGTTTGTTTTTTCAGTCGCCAAATCTCGTACCCACTGTACTTCATAAGTGAGAGACGTATGAAATTAATGATTATTCAGAGAAGCATAGAGAGCCATGATGAGGCCTGGGATCCCGGGGAGTATAGGCAGATGTGTTTGAACGTGGTTTTCTGGAATGGTTACGTAGCAGTCCTGCTCAGCCAGGTGAGCCAATGCTGAAGTTGGAGGTAGCAGAAGAGCTCCCGAAGCGAAGCCCACGATGGAAGTGATCTGGTGGTTAGGAAGTGTCGAACATGTGAGAACCCATTAGCAGCCCACCAAGAGAATGCCCATCATTGGTCCAGACCCAGGGGAAAGAGGATTATTAGTGACTGGGAGCAAGGACAGAAAGGGCGACATGAGGCAAGCGGAGTACCACACAGAGTACCACACAGGGTTCCAGACTTGTAAGCTATGATGCATGGGTAGGCTCAAAGTTGATGGGTGGAGGTTATGGGGTAGCCAAAGAAGGGTTGCCATGGAGATGGGAGCATAGTTGGGTAATTCCAAGAGAACCCACAGAGGAGTATCTATTGTAGCATGAAGCAGGGATAATTGGGCGATCTGGGCAGCCAGGTAGTATTTGGCAATATTGGGAACCCCCAGACCCCCCTGTAGCCTGTGTGTCAAAAGGGTCACTCTGGGGATCCTGGGGCGTTTATTGGCACCAGATAAATCAGAAGATTCTGTTTTGGAACAACCGGAGAAAATGCGACAGAACTCGTACCGGTAGAGTGCAAAAGTAATATAAAAGTTTGGGCAAGATAGTATCTTTCACGGAATTAATACAACTTATCTATGATAAGTGTGGGAATTACCAAGACTGCATAAGGGAAGATATAGAGCGTAGTAATGGGTAATAATTAGAGGCAAATAAGGAGGAGTATGAGGGGGTCAGCTGAATCCCGAAGTAGTCAATGTGGGAAGATGTCCATTGAAAAGGAAAGTGGGACTGCAGCCGAGGGACCAGGTCAGGGGCCAAGGTCACGTTAAGGGCGACCGTTTTCTTGAGGTTGATACACGAGCTTGAAATTGATGAGAATCGGGAAAGTACCTGCTGCAGATTGGGGAGTGTGATGAGAGGATTGGTCAAGGTCAATAGGGCGTCATCTGCGAAGAGGTTAAGGTTGCCTGCATAAGGAATTCCAGAGATATTCGGGTCAGCCCGGAGGGCCATCGCCAGAGGTTCCAGCACCGGGATGAAGAGAGCTGGAGAGAGGGGGGCATCCCTACCTCGTGCCCCGCAAAATAGAAAAGGGGGACAAGAAGAACCCTGCATATTTCACCGAAGCAGAAGGGGTAAAGTATAGGGCCTGGATCCAGACTGAAATGGCTTCTCCAAACCCCCAGCGAGACAGTACAAAGCCCAAATATTCCCATGACAGGGAGTCAAAGGCTTTGTAGAGGTCCAAAGAAAATAGGAACCCAGGAAATTTCCACTGATGTAGGGGGTGTATGAGGTGGACCACTTTGCGGACGTTGTCACCGGCCTGTCAACCTGGGACAAAGACCACCTGGTCTCTATGGACCAGGTGGCGCAGATATTTATTGAACATCACTTATCCTTTAATAGAGCCTTTCCCTGTAAACTACATGATAGCGGCTGAGGTGTATTGCTTATTATGTGACTTGTGTTCCTTCAATCCGACTGATTTCTCAATTGCTCTTTTCTTCCACAACTGTCCCTTGAGTGAGTCTAATTTCTAGTTGTAGAAATAAATCACTATGTAGTTTAAAAGATTGGTAATATCACTGTGAAGATTAATGTTACCCTTTATTCTTGTAATGTGTATTTGTGTCACTTATCTGAAAAAACTAGGATAAGTGTAGCACCCTCTTAATTAGGTTGCTATAGGTTTAGGTAAAGTTAGTTTTTGGACTCTATGTAGCCAGTGGTGCAGGATGTGATTGTTGCCTGCTGTTCTAGGTTCTGCTGGTTGCAGACTCACCTACTTTCCCCTGCATTCCAGTAAGTTCTGGAATATAGTGAGTTGGGAGAGGCAAACCCTGGGCTGACTCTTCATGCAGCCTCAGCCAATCCCTTGAAAGGTGCGATCAGCAGGGGGGCTGAGGTGTACTTAAATGGTCTGGAGCCTAAAGCAACAAAGTAATTTGCCTATAGGAGAGTGATCCAGCCTGGGGGGCTGTTCGCCCTCCTGGGCCATCCAGTTGGAGTCTGCAGGAGGTTCTTCACAGTCTTTGCTCAGGTAGAACTGGTTGGGACCAATTACTACAGCTGCAGGAGCAGTTAGGAGTAAAGCCTGCTGAGGACCTGGCTGGGAGACCCATGGTGCAGGGTCTGGCTGAAACTGGAAGGAGGCATCCATGTATACAGAAACACAGTGAGTAAAGGCCTGAGAAAGATCCCGGAGAGACTGTTGCTGTTTTTGTCCTCCTTTGTGAAGAGATTGTTCCAGATTTTCTGGCTGAGGGCTTCTTCCAGTGTGGGATCCCCCTGAGCTGTATGTCCACATCCTCTTGCCCTAGAGTCCTCCGTACAGAAGTTAAAGGGTTGTAAAGGTAAACGTTTCTTCACCTTAATGCATTCTATGCATTAAGGTGAAAAAACTTCCGACAATACCGCCGTCGCGAGCCCCCCCGTTTTACTTACCTGACCCCTTGAAAGTCCCGCGCTCGCTCCCGACATCCTCTTCGCCGCTCAGCCTGGCCGTTGATTGGCTACAGTGGATGGATTGAAAGCAGCGCAGCCATTGGTTCCCGCTGCTGTCAATCACATCCAATGACGCAGCGCACCGGGGGGCGAGGCTGAGTGATACAGTGAGCGGCTATAGCGGCTGTATCACAGGAGCGTGCCCACAAGAACTAACCACCATGCGAGGGAGCTCGCATTAAGGTGTTGAGTCCTTGCGGGGAGGAGCTGAAACAGCCGCCGAGGGACCCCAGAAGACTAGTTTCGGGGCCACTCTGTGCAAAACGAGCTGCACAGTGAAGGTAAGTATAACATGTTTGTTATTTAAAAAAAAAAAATAAATACTTTTACAACCCCTTTAACTTTTATTAGAGAGTGTTCTCAACCAAGGTTCGCGCTAGTTCCTGGAATCCCAAGGCTGACCACACATCCTATCCTAGTTCTTCAAACATCAAATCCTCAAAAAAAAATAAACTTTCTGTCTGGTTACTGTGTAGAAAGGCTGTGGACTTACTGTGTGCCTGGCTGCCGTTCACCTATTAGAGGATAGAACCTGGACCAGTTTGGGGTCTGTGCTACAAAAGAAAAGTATTAACATGTTATAAAACTCAAAAGCCACCATTTATTATGTTGCAGCTTACCAATTGTTAGATGTGGTGACTGCATTCGTTTTCTTTTTTGCTTTCTTTCCTTTATTTTCAACTGGTGATCCAGTCAGTAATGCTGTTGTTTTTCAACAGAACAAGCTCTCCTGAAAAATGTAGCTGAGTGTTTACATAAACCATTTTAACACAGGGGTGCTTACAATTATCAGCTTTTATTTATTAACCGCTTGCCGACCAGCCACCGCAGTTTTACTGCGGCAGAATGGCTCAGCTGGGCGAAACGACGTTACCTTACGTCGCGTCGCCTTTTGCCACTAGGGTCGTGTGCCCGGAGCTGATGGAAGTGGCTGGTGGCCGCAAAGACCGTCGTGCTCCCGCGATCACTCGTGACAAAGCGAGAACCGGGGTCTGTGTGTGTAAACACACAAATCCCAGTTCTTTCAGGGGAGAGGAGACAGATTGTGTGTTCATACTATGTATGAACACTGATCTCTCTCTCCTCCTAGACAGTCCCATCCCCCCACAGTTAGAAACACACCTAGGGAACACAGTTAACCCCTTCCCTGCCGGTGACATTTACACAGCAATCACTGCATTTTTATAGCACTGATCGCTGTATAATTGTCAATGGTTTCAAAAATGTGTCAAAAGTGTCTGATGTGTCGCAGTCCCGATAAAAAATCGCAGATCGCCGCCATTACTGGTAAAAAAAATAAAATAATAAAAATGCCATAAATCTATCCCCTATTTTGTAAACGCTATAACTTTTGCGCAAACCAATCAATATACGCTTATTGCGATTTTTTTACCAAAAATATGTAGAAAAATACATATCAGCCTAAACTGAGGGAAAAAATTTTTTTTGATCAAAAAAGTAAAAGATATTGGGGGTTATTTACTAAAGGCAACTCCACTTTGCACTACAAGTGCAAACTACAATTGCAAAGTGCATTTAAAATTGCACTGAAAGTGCACTTGGAAGTGCAGTCGCTGTAGATCTGAGGGGGACATGCAAGGAAAATAAAAAACAGCATTTTAGCTTGCACATGATTGGATAAAAAAAACAGCAGAGCTTCCTCTCATTTCAGATCTACCCCTCAGATTTACAGCGACTGCACTTCCAAGTGCACTTTCAGAGCAATTTCAAGTGCACTTTGCAGTAGTAGTTTGCACTAGTAGTGCAAAGTGGATTTGCCTTTCGTAAATAACCCCCATTGTGTTCTTTTCAAAATTGTCGCTCTTCTTTTGTTTAAAGTGCAAAAAATAAAAAACGCAAAGGCGATCAAATACCACCAAAAGAAAGCTCTATTTGTGGGAAAAAAAGGACATACATTTTTGTTTGGGTACAATGTCGGTTGTCAGTTAGAGCCCTTTCACAGTGGGGCGGTTTGCAGGCGTTATTGCGCTAAAAATACCGCCTGCAAACCGACCCAAAACAGCCGCTACTGTTTGTTCAGTGTGAAAGCCAGAGGGCTTTGACACTGAAGCGGTGCGCTGGCAGGAGAAGAAAAAAACTCCTGCAAGCCGCATCTTTGGAGCGGTGAAGGAGCGGTGTATTCACCGCTCCTAAACCGCTCCTGCCCATTGAAATCAATAGGGCAGCGCGGCTATACCGCGGCAATAGCCGCGCTATGTGAGTGGTTTTAACCCTTTTTAGGCCGCCAGCGGGGATTAAAACCGCACCGCTAGCGGCCGAATACCGCCGCAAAAACGACGGTAAAGCAGTGCTAAAAATAGCGCTGTTTTACCGCCGACACCCCCACCACCCCAGTGTGAAAGCAGCCTTAAAGCAACGCAGTGCCGAATCACATAAAATGGCCTGGTCATTGAGCAGCCAAATCTTCCGGGGCTGAAGTGGTTAATGTAATACCTTTTATTCAAAAATAATAAAAAGTGATGCTGTAACTACAGTGTCAGCTGGAGTTTGGCTTCAATTTGTTAGTGTATCTAAATCTGCTAGTATATCTAACACTCTCCTCCCCCTCAGACTTACAATGCTGCTGTCCAAAGCTTGTGCTCCTTCATCCAGAGTGGGGGGAGCTCTAATACAGGGGGTGTGTTACTGTCCAGATCACCAGGTGAAAACAGAGAAAAAAAGGCCTAAAATAAGCCTAAAATAAGAAAACTAATGCAGACACCACAGCTGCTATATTAAACATTTTTGGTTTTGGGTTTAATACCAGTTTAAGTGATAAAAAAATACTTTTACATCACAAACAATAATAGAAAAAAAATCAAAGTAAACCACCACTATAAATGGAGCAATGCCTATATTTAACCAGTTGCCGTCCGCCCTATAGCAGTTTTACTGCTACAGGGCGGTAGCTGTGATAAGTGATTTCGGATTTCCGCCTGCAGGGGGTGTGCGTGTGATAATTCACAGCAGAAGCCGATCTGCGGGTTCTGTGCACTTGATGTCCTACAGCAATACACAGAGAACTGAGATATATCTATGTAAACAAGGCATATCTCAGTTCTGATGGGGGAAGGAATAGATTCTGTGTTCCTGCAAAGCAGGGACTAGAATCCATTACTTCCCCTAGTAAAAGCAGCACACAGTTAACACACAAAAACAGGCTAAGCACACAGTTAACCCTTTGATCGCCCCTGATGTTTAACCCCTTTCCAGGCAGTGACAGTGCATATTTTTAGCACTAATCATTGTATTAGTGTCACTGGTTCCAGGCAAAGTGTCGGTTAGTGTCAGAATGTCCACTGCAATATCGCAGTCCTTCAATAAGTCGATGATCCCCCGCCATTACCAGTATAAAAAAATATAAAATAAATAAAAATTCCATAAATATATCCCATAGTATGTAGACGCTATAATGTTTGCGTAAACCAATCAATGTATGCTTATTGGGATTTATTTTTTTTGTAGCAGAATACATATTGGCCTAAATTTATGAAGAAATTTGATTTTTTATTGGATATCTTTTATATGTTTTTTAGCAGAAAGTAAAAAATATTGTTTGTTTTTTTTTTCAAAATTGTCACTCTCTTTTGTTTATAGCACAAAAAATAAAAACTGCAGAGGTGATCAAATACCACCAAAAGAAAGCTCTATTTATAGGGAAAAAATGACATAAATATTATTTGGGTACAGCATCGCATGTCCGCACAATTATCAGTTAAAGTAACGCAGTGCCGTATTGCCAAAAATGGCCTGGTCATGAAGGGGGGTACATAGTTACACAGAGTAGTTAGGTTGAAAAAAGACACAAGTCCATCTAGTTCAACCAATTAAAAAAAAAACAAAAACAATAATACATTTCCAGAGGTCAAGTGGTTAAAAAAAAAAATCAGTTTATTTTCTGATATTGTTTGTCATATTATAGTATTTTATCATTACTTAACACATTTTTTGGTATTCTGATAATATGGTGAAAACGATTTCTTTTTCTTCTTTCTTCCATAGTGATCATTGAGTTTTATCTCCTTTTTGCCTCACAACTATGTGTTTGAGTTATTTGTGTTTTTCTCTTTTTTGTTTTCCTGTTTTTCAAAACAAAAGTTTACTATCAATGCATGAACATTTGTCTTTTGAACTTGAGATAAGGATGGTCTTTATTTTTTTTTCCTTGCTGATAGAATAATGTGAGAAGTGTTCGGAGTATGTGTTTCCCCCAAAAAAATGATAGCACTGAAAGGTGTCCCTCTCCAGAAACCAGGGAGTGATGTACTTGTAACCCCTTTTACTTACACCATTTAGTGGATGAGGTGTATCACTCATTGTCTGGCATGTACCCCCGGACGGGGTAAGGCGATTTGAAAACAGAGGACAAAACTGCTTGCGCAGCATTTTATTATCCAATTAGTTATTTTGAAAGAGCCCTGCGCCTGTAAGTTAATATACTAATAAATGTATTGCAGGTTATGAGTGAAGGTTATTCGGAATCGCACGTATCACACTGTACTGCGGCACACTCCATGTGATTGATGGTCACACCAAGAGCTGGCAGTGCTGAAATCCTACTAGTCTCGTCCTAGTCGTAGATCCAAGACATGCAGCAGTGGGAGGAATGCTTAGAGTGGTGCAGCAATAATGCTTCTTCTAAACTTTATTGACGTTGTTAGGTGTGAAGCTGCATGCAGATCTTTCAGCGTTCATGGCAAGGTCATATGAACGGTTCTACACTCTGTAAGAGATTGCTACTTAGAAATGTACTAACTTGTTTATGTTTATGTTTATGTACACGTTTGTATAGTAGCTGCAAGCATTATTTTTATCTTATTTATATCTTCAAGCAGATATAAGATAACAATAGTAATGCAGTAAGGTAGAAAATAATCAAACATATTTTTAAAGTGTAACTTCACCTTTTTACAAAAAGTGTGAGTGTGAAAAGATCCTCGGTGGATTTTTAGCTGCCCGTGCAAGCTGGTTCAAATCCAGAGATTTGAAAGCACAACTCTTTTTCCCCTTATTTCCTTAGGGCTTCCAGGACAGATCAGAGTGATTCTGATTGGTCTGATTGGTTAAGTACCAGCACATATTCAATCAGAGTTGCTCTGGTGCATCCAAGAAGGCCCTAAGGAAAGAAGGGGAAGAGGAGCGGGGCTTTTTAAATTTCAGACCACTGCACCAGCTGCATGGGCTTTGACAGCTAATCACCCACAGAGTTAAGGGCAATGGGGACCACAGGATGGGGAGGGTGTAGTTTGTGAAAAGATGAACTTACACTTTAAACACAGCTTATACCCGTACTGCCTTGATATCAGCCTCCTGTGCTTCTGTTCTTCTTACAGCAGGTCTAGGAGCAAGAGGACTAGCATACCCGGAGACTTTGTTGCTGATGGGAAACATACTGATGTACAGTCCAATAAGAGCACCAACCCCACCACCAAGAGTTTGTGTGTTAAAAATGCTGTGGAAAATCAAACAGGGTTCATTATGGGGAGAGAGGCCAGGGACAATTCTAATGGAGCGATTCAGTTAATTCACTGGGTTGAATCACAGGCCGCGTGCCCCCCCCTGTGTTTTGCTTTCCATTGATGCTGAGAAGGCATTTGACAGGGTGGATTGGACTTACATGCGAACGGTGTTGACCAGACTTGGTCTGGATTCCAACATGCTGTCGTGGATATCCTCCCTCTATATCCCTCCGGAAGCCAAAGTGAAAGTGAATGGGCTACTGTCAGACTCATTCCCAATCTGCAATGGCACACGACAGGGGTGCCATTTGTTCCCCCTCATTTTTAATTTTCGCTTTAACCCTCGAACCACTGCTTAATTAGATCCGCCTTAACAATGCCATTAAAGGTTTTATGGTGGGACCGACGGAGCATAAGTTTTCTGCCTATGCGGATGATTTCCTGTTCTACGTCTCAGGCCCTCTGATCTCTCTCCCTAATATCATAGCCGAACTGAAGGACTTTAATCTTCTGTTCAATTTCAAAATAAATTATGAGTCGGAGATCCTGTCCCTGAATGTGCCCTCGGGTTTGCGTACACAGCTGCAGGTCTCTTTTTCCGTTACCTGGTCTCAGACTTCACTAAAATATTTCGGGTTTACCTGCCAGCACGTTGCTCCTAGTTATACACCTGCAACTATGTCTCATTGCTTTCTACTATCAGGGTGGACCTAAAAAGTTGGGACCGCACTGCCTTTTACTTGATGGGCTGAGTTATGCCCCGTACACACGGTCGGATTTTCCGATGGAAAATGTGTGATAGGACCTTGCTGTCGGAAATTCCGACCGTGTGTGGGATCCATCACACATTTTCCATCGGATTTTCCGACACACAAAGTTTGAGAGCAGGCTATAAAATTTTCCGACAACAAAATCCGTTGTCGGAAATTCCAATCGTGTGTACACAAATCCGACGGACAAAGTGCCACGCATGCTCAGAATAAATAAAGAGATGAAAGCTATTGGCCACTGCCCCGTTTATAGTCCAGACGTACGTGTTTTATGTCACCACGTTCAGAACGATCGGATTTTCCGACAACTTTGTGCGACCGTGTGTATGCAAGACAAGTTGGAGCCAACATCCGTCGGAAAAAATCCTAGGATTTTGTTGTCGGAATGTCCGAACAAAGTCCAACCGTGTGTACAGGGGCATAAGTGTTTTAAAAATGAACGTGTTGCCTCGTATTTTGTTCTACTTGAAAATGGTGCCTATTTATTTTCCCAGACCGTTCTTTTCAACCCTCAACAGTCTGTATTTATATCTGGAATGGGAAAAGCCCTCGTTTGGCTCTCTGCACTATACAACGCCCTAAACACAAGGGGGGTGTGGGTGTTCCAGTTATCCGCAAATACTATGAAGCGATCTTGGATTGGTACCATAATGTAACTTCTAAACTTTGGCTCCCGCTTGACAAATTCTTAGCAGGCCGCAATTTATCACATGTCCCATGTATCCCCTGGGACTGCAGGGGACTTTCTGCACTTGCCTCTCCCATGGCCACCCACGTCCTGGCCATATAAAAAAGGAAAAGAAAGGGGCCTCTAAGTGCAGTATTCAAAATTTAATAAAGTGCACAAAGGGTTAAAAGCACTTACAAGATTGTTGAGTGTTAAAAAACATGATAAAATCAGGAGTTCTCATCTGTGGCATGTGTCCATCCTCAGCATGGTGGTAGAGAGCAGTGTAGAGCTGTCCAGCAGCTGTAAAGCGTTCTCATGCGCGTTGGAAAGAGGAGGCAGCAGGGAAGCCTGTATTCACTGCCGGACACACAAGGCAGTGTAGAGAAGAGGGCGGTAACGCGTTTCAGAGCATGTGCGGCTCCTTCATCAGGCCTCTCTGTTTTTTACCCACGTCCTGGCCACTTGGGACGTCTTGAATGGGAAGGGACAGCTTACTCCTTTGATTTCCCCTCTGGCTCCCTTGGGGGGATTCCCCTGGTTCATCCCAGGGGAACATCCCTCCTTTTTCAGGGCTTGGTCGGCCGATGGAGAGTCGAGATGTGGTAGATTTATCCAAGACCAGGGTTTATTGCCGCTGGCCACATTGAGAATACAGTACGGATTTTTCCCCATGGATGAATGGCGCTATAGACAGCTCCAACATTTTGTCTGTAGCCTATCCCACGATATCCACTCCCCTACCACGGCGTCTCCCTTTGAACGGCTCTGTATGTCTACCTCAGCTATTGCACACACTATATCTGTATTATATGAGTTACTACAGTCGGTGGACAGCAGAGGGAAGCCTGGATACATAAGGGAGTGGGAGAGAGACCTTCATCATGTCTTTACTGAAACTCAGTTGGACCACCTTTTCCGTGTCACGCATACGAGCTCAGTGGACACGAAAATGCAGGAAAATTGTTTTAAGGTACTTACCCGGTGGTATAGAGTTCCCTCTAAGCTTGCCAGGATATACTCATCTGTATCCGACGCTTGCTGAAGGGAATGCGGCTTCAGGGGCTCATTCCTCCACATCTGGTGGGAGTGCCCCAGGATACGGCCCTTCTGGTTAGATATCCGAGCCCAGATTAAGGCAATTCTAGACCTCGAGCTCCCCGCTTCCCCCGTTAGAATCCTTGCTACATGTCCCTACCACTCCTCTCAACCAGTAGCACAAGTCCATACTGCCTCATTTACTCAACATGGCTAGAAGGTAAATTCCGATATACTGGAAGAGACCACGAATTCCTACACACACTGAGTGGATTACTAGTGAATAACATCATGGCTGCAGAGGAGTGGATGGCAACATATAAAGACCATTTATGAAAAGTTTTATACTATATGGGCCACTTGGCTGCACTATACTAGTAAAGTCACACCAGGTTCTCAGGGGTCCCCGCATGCAGCAGGCCCTCCAGATGAGGCTGGACTGTAGGGGTCCCCAATGCCTATACAAAACAAACCAGAATGGAATGCTGCCTTAATGTGTTTAGTCTATTTTGTTCTGTTTGGTGTTTTTCAATTTTACTCTGTTCTTTTATTTTTGGTTACTTCCAGTTTCTTGTCCATGTTTGGGGGTCCAAGTCATCATTAATGTCATGTCAGGGAGGGAGTGACAGGGGCGATTCGCTGATGTTAGTGTTCATATGACATAGTTGATGCATGATGTTCCTTTTCCCCACCCCGCACCCCTCCCCTTTTCTCTCTAACCATTTCAATTGAGTACTTTGTGAGACACCAATGAGGATTCTCTCTGTACTCCTCTTTGTATGTTTTGTTCTATGTCTTTTGTATGTTGTATAATGCAAAAGTTTTCAAATAAAGATTACATATTAAAAATAAATAAATAAATAAAATAAAGTAAAATTCATGGCGACTCGGACGCCAAACAGGTTCCTTCTTCATCAGGGCTCAGGAACTTTGTCTGAGCTTAAAGCAGTTGTAACCACTGGTTGTTTTTTTTTTTCAATACCTGTAAGGTTAAAGGGATAAAGTGCTAGTATGCCTCACATATCATGTGAAACCTACCTGAGAATGAAGCCCTCCAGTGATGCAATGTCCGTGGACTCCGGCTGTGTGACTGTCCGGAGCAGCAATGACGTCACTCCTGTGCATGCATGGGGGAACCGTCATTCATGGCACAGGATTCTGAAGGAACGGCACAGGTGACCATTCCTTCAGAGCGCATGTGCCAATGATATCATCAGCTGCATATGTAGTAAGCATCTCTTAAACGGTGGTAAGCCTTAATATAGGCTTACCTATAGGTATAAACTATGCATGGGACTTTACTTCCTCTTTAAAGTATAACTAAAGTCAATTTTTTGTTTTTATTTTGGATAGAGTGTTTGTCCTGTTTACCATTATCATTGAAAGTGAAAGTAAAAGAAATTCCCGAATTTTGGATTGTTCCCAGAAAAGTCAAAGAAGAAAAATCTTCCAATGAAGACACTAGTTCTGGTGACCCAGGGGAATTTCCTTACACTTGCAGGGATTTCCTTACACTTCCTGTTTTGGCTGTGGGACAGGAAGTGAAGGTAAATTTCCCCAATGGGGCATAGATGGGAAAAAAAGCTGACAGGGGTTATAACCCTTTCTTACGCTATCCAAAAAAAAAACAAGGACTGGCTTCAGCTCAATCTCCTCCCGTAAGACACATCCCTACGATTCAGCCCTATCTGGGTGAAATGCGTTAGTGGGTGTGTCTTTTGGAAGGAGATTGAGCTGAAGCCAGTCTTGGATTCTTGTTACTGTGGCTAACATTACCATCTCAATGCTTGGAGATCTGCAATAGAGTGAGATGTGCCCTGCTAGAGGACCAGCACTTGGCACCGGTAGTTTAAGCCGGCAGGCTAAGTATGCATTGGCATTTAAGTGGTTCTATCGTTAATATTCATTAAGGCTGCTTCTTTGCTGCACTTGTTAACACTGCCAATAACCTGGCTTCTGAAATTATATTATTGTCTGATATCTGCTGATCTGAGTCCATTTAGGGCACAGTCAAAATGTTTGAGCCCCGACAAAGGGGGAGCTTGTTTGGCCCTCAAACCATGTTGGCTTTTTTTCTGCTATGACTCAATTTTATCAGCAAAACTTTGGACTTTTGGCACTTTCACTGGACTGGATGTACTTGGATCCCCAACTCTGGGTTTTCTCCCTGTTTCTTGTGGAGGCAAAACAGAGTCAGTGTGCTTAGACCCCTTTCGCACTAAGGCGGTTTTCAGGCATTTTAGCGCTAGAAATAGCACCTGAAAACCGCCTCCCATTCGTTTCAGTGTGACTTTTCACACTGGGACGGTGCTCTTGCATCTTTGGGTGCGCAGCATCTTTGGGGCCATTTGTGAGCGCTGCATTTAGTGCTCCCAAAACGCCCAGCCCATTGACATGATTGGGCAGCGATTCCAAAGCGCCTGAAAAGCGTTTCGGAGGCGCTGCAACATGGGCGCTTTTAACCCCCTCTTTGGGGTTAAAAGCGCCCCGCTAGCAGCTGAAAAGCACCGCTTAAGCTAAAACAAGCAGCGCTTTAGCGCTAACGTGCCCTTGTCCCCAATATAAAAGGGGTCTTAGTGATAAGTTGACATATTGAACGTCTGTATCCAGTACCTCGCTTTTACCTGTGTTTGGGCAAGACAGAGCAAAGTGATGATCCAAGAGGTTGTGGCTGCTTCTTCATTGCCCATTCAGCAGGCTAATGATGTGTCCTGAACCATTCTGTGCTGCCACTGCAGTGATGGTCCAGAATTTTGCTTTGCTGTCTGGCAATCTGCATGGACCATCCTTGGCACAGCAATGTACATTTCACCACCGGCTGCTGAAATGAAAAAGAAGGGACAGAGTAGGGGTGACATCTTTAGTCTTTTGTATTTGTATTTTGTTCCGGTGTTCTCATTTGGCATGCACTGGTTGGACAGGAGTTCAGAGGTGTCAGGAGAGAGTTTAGATTCTCTGTTTTTTATGATCTGAAATGAGATATATTTCTGTTCTCTTAAATTTTATTTTGACACTTTCATTTTCATTTCCAATAGTTTTTATTAAAAAATGTGTTTTGCATGAGAAATACATAACCCGCATTAGAAGATGTTGCTTTCATTTTCTATGGCAATTCTAAATTTATTTGGTTGGGGCAACAAGTATAGATCTTAGCTATATCGTTTTTTTGGTCAATTATACGTTTATATTAAAATTTTTATAACATCTTGAATTTCAACTAACTAAATATCAGTATACGATCCTGTATGAGCTTAGAGAAGATGAGGGGGATTATGAGGTGACCTGGACAGCAGAACATTAATTTATACGGTCCGAAGACTATTAACAGTTTAACAAACAAATGACTGTGCAGAAAACCTTCAGTTAGGTCTTTTAGCATGATCCCTGCTGGCTGCAGGTGGTAAATATGAAGCATTTGCACCGGTGAAACAGGACAATTGTTATGCCGTGTACACACGAGCGGACTTTCTGGCAGAAAAAGTTTGACGGAACGAATCCATCGGACATTCCGATCGTGTGTGGGCTTCATCGGACCTTTTCTGTCGAAAAATCTGACGAACCTTAGAAATAGAACATGTTTCAAATCTTTCCGACGGACTCGATTCCTTTTGAAAAAAACGTTCGTCTGTATGGTAGTCCGACGGACCGAAAACAACGCAAGGGCAGCTATTGGCTACTAGCTATTGAACTTCCTTTTCTAATCCGGTCGTACGTCATCACGTTCGAAACGATCGGACTTTGGTGGGATCGCGTGTAGGCAAGTCCGTTTCGTCAGGAACTCCTTTGAAAAGTCCTTCGAAGTTCAGTCCGCCGAGAATTCCACTCGTGTGTACGCGGCATTAGAGATTTATTTTGTTAATGTGAGGTCAAAGTTGCGGCCTATTTTTCTCACTGCAGGTTTCTTTTAGGAACTAGGGTGTAGAACTTAATGCAGGTTTAGCACACATAGAAGATAGGGTAGACCGATAGGATTTAGTTAAAAGTTAAAGCCCAATTCCGGGCAAAAAAAATGTTTCCCCATGCAGTGGGGCTGTGATATGTCTCACTGGCCTGACAAGGGCACAACTTGTAGAGAGGGAATGTATTGACAGACAGGCAGGCTCAGCCTGGGTTCACACAGGAGCAGCCGGGAAACTGCATGTGATTCAGACAGGAATTGCACCGCGTTCCTGTTCAAATCATATGTGATTCTTTGCCGTGCGATTTGAGACCATTAATATTCTATGGGCTCAAATCGCAGCACGATGCTATCGGTTTTAGGTATCAGAGCATTTGCACAAGTGCTTGTTCAATTGCTTAGTTTTGGCACTGATGCCAGTATTGGTGCAACCCTGCTAGCAAGGTCTAAGAGTGGTGTGTGGACAGCATCAGTAGGGCAGTGGATGGTGTCAGTGGCAACACGGTCTACCCATCACCTGCCCGCAGTCGACAGGTAGATTGCGATTGATGAGTTACAGACCCCCAATCTAGAGTATGGTCACCTTAATTTACCAGAAAATAGTGGCACCACTGATGACATGTAGTAGCAGCTTTGTAT
This sequence comes from Lithobates clamitans, assembly GCA_037952925.1. NCBI lineage: Eukaryota > Metazoa > Chordata > Amphibia > Anura > Ranidae > Lithobates > Lithobates clamitans. The sequence continues at coordinate 803,616 of JBBGZY010000628.1, forward strand.
ACTTGACCATTATGTGTTAAGCTTTTTAGTACACTAAAAATAGGCAACAATGCTGAAGCATGAGATGACCATTTTGTATGTCTGAACAATATATCAGAGAATACAGTAGCAACATCACTGTGGCATGTATTGAGAAACATACAGTGGGGAAAATAATGATTTGATCCCCTGCAGATTTTGTAAGTTTGCCCACCTACAAAGAAATGAAGGGTCTATAATTTTTATCATAGGTGTGTTTTAAATGATAGAGACAGAAAAATCACCAAAAATCCAGAAAAAAACACATGATACAAATGTTATAAATTGAGTTGCAGTTTAGTATAATATAAAAATGATAATAATATAATAAGTATTTGATCCCCAGGCAACAAACTATAATTCTGGCTTCCACAGACTGGCTACAGTAGGTGCTCATGTGGTACACAGATTTGTCCTGTCAATTTAAGAAGGTGCTCCTTACAACTCGTTATGTGTATAAAAGACCCCTGTCCCTTCCATTCAAACCTCACCATCATGGGCAAGACCAAAGAGCTGTCAAATGACATCAGGGACAAGATTGTAGACCTGCACAAGGCTGGAATTGGCTACAAGACCATCAGCAAGAAGCTTGGTGAGAAGGAGACAACTTTGGAGTGATTTTTCGGAAATGGAAGAAATCCAAAATAACCATCAATCGCCTTTGGTCTGGAGTTCCATGCAGGATTTCGCCTCATGGGGTAAGGATGATCATGAGAAAAGTGAGAGATCAGCCCAGAACTGCGGGAGGAACTTTTTGAATGATCTCAAGGCAATTGGGACCACAGTCACCAAACAAACCATTTGTATCACAATACACCATTGATTGAAATCCTGCAGTGCCCACAAGGTCCCCCCCTCAAGAAGGCACATGTACAGGCCTGTCTGAAGTTTGCCAATGAACATCTAAAATGATTCAGAGAAGAATTGGGAGAAAGTGCTGTGGTCTGATGAGACCAAAATTTAGCTTTTTTGGCATTAAATCGTCTCCCTGTGTTTGAGAAAAATGCTCACTATGACCCTGAGAACACCATGCCTACAGTCAAGCACAGAGGTGGAAACATTATGCTTTGGGGCTGTTTCTTTGCTAAAGGTACAGGCTGACTTTGGGGGCCATGTATTGTAAAATCTTGGACGAGAACCTTCCTGCCTCAGCCAGAACACTGAAGATGGGATGGGTCTTCCAGCATCACAATGACCCAAAACATACTGCTAAGGCAACAAAGGAGTGGCTCATGAAGAAGCACATTAAGGTCATGGAGTGGCCTAACCAGTCACAAGACCTTAATCCTATAGAAAAATGATGGAGGGAGCTGAAACTTCGCATTGCCAAGCGACAGCCAAGAAACCTTAAGGATTTAGAGAAGATCTGTAAAGAAGAGTGGACCAAAATCCATCCTGAGATGTGTGCAAACCTGGTCACCAACTACAAGAGACGTCTGACCTCTGTGCTGGCCAGCAAGGGGTGTTTCTCCACCAAGTACTAAGTCATGTTTTGCTTGGAGATCAAATACTTTTTTTACTCACTGAACTGCAACTCAATGTATAACATTTTGTATCATGTTTTTTTTTCTGGATTTTTGGTTGATATTCTGTCTCTATCATTTAAAATACACCTACTGTTATAATACTTGACTTACAAAATCTGCAGGGGATCGAATAATTATTTTCCCCACTGTATTGGAGAACAAGTGGCATCAGTTATCACTGAGATTAACAGGTGTCATATTCGTTACCAACATGTCAGAGAATACAGGCTATCGGGTCACCAGAAATGATCATATTAACATGCCACATACAGCAATCTTCTGTTGGTTGCATTTTGGATTAACACATCTGGTATTTTCCCTATTTGTCAGGAAGTATTTGTTCAGTCAGCATTAAATGTCCTCTTCTGTACATAAGTCACAGGTACACTTTGATGGTACGGAAAAGCTGCTGGTACCAGTATTTTCTGCAGTTCTGATAGGGCGAGGTCCAGTCTGTATGATAGAAAATGATCTGAATTCCCCTCCTGCCCAAATTATGAAGATGAAGCAAAGTACCGCAGCAACAACTTGTGACACCTTCTGGGACAGGAATCTGAAGTACCGCCAGCTAACTGATTAAAATCACCCAGAAACAATGATTCACTTAAAAAATGGCTTAGTTAATGTCAGCAACTTAGGATAGTGCTTTGTTGGCCACTGTCCCAGCCAATACAGGTCCGGAGGGTCATGAGTTAGACCAATAGCATCGCCTTCTTCATCCATTCCTTCTTTACCGTCTTGGACCCTGTTCAATAAGGGTAAGAAATCTTTATGTAAGGCTGTGCATATTCATTATGATGTTTAACACTTCCACTGCAGCAAGACGACCGCTACAAACCTCCATTCGTAAAAAGGAGCATTAAACCTAAATGGAAACATTTATGTAATGTGCAAAAATTCTCAACAATTACAGACTTGTATGTAAAGGTACATTGATCTGTATTGGAAATAAGGACTTTTACATTCATGTGCCTTTTGCAGAAGTAAATGGTTTTTACCCACTTTGACCTTTATATGTAGAGGCTATGATAAGGATATTAGATTGTAACACTCTTCACAGGAATAGAATGGTTTTCTGTGACCAGGAAATAGGTCAGTGATACATAGATTAGAAGAACACTGAAAAAAAAAAAATGACAAAAATGTCAAACATTAAATCCACTGATAGTCGTGAAACATTTCTATAGAAGCTGTTGCTCTGTTGGCAGAGGAATGTAACAAATGTCATGTTTATAATTTTTTTTGTGAACTAACAAAATATGACATCTTATGCCGCGTACACACGATCGGGCTTCTCGTCGGAAAAAGATATGCCGGCTTTTCCGACGAGATTCCGCTCAAGCTTGCCTTGCATACACACGGTCATGCAAAAGTTTGCGGAACTTACGACCGTCAAGAACGCGGTGACGTACAACACTACGACAAGCCGAGAAAAATTAAGTTCAATGCTTCCGAGCATGCATCGAATTGTTTCCGAGCATGCGTAGGGATTTTGCGTGTCGGAATTGCCACAGACGATCGCATTTTCGGATAGGAACTTTTTCCGACCAGAAAAATTGAGAACATGCTCTCAATCTTTTGCTGGCTGGAATACGGCCAGCAAAAGTCCGATGGAGCATACACACGATCGCATTTTCCGTCGAAAAACTCTCATCGGTCTTTTGCGGGCCGAAATTCCGATCGTGTGTACGCGGCATAAGGGGTTATTTACTGAAGGCAAATTCACCTTGCACTACAAGTGCACTTGGAAGTGCAGTTGCTGTAGATCCGAGGGGGACATGCAAGCAAATTAAATAACAGAATTTTCGCTTGCACATGATTGGATGATAAAATCAGCAGAGCTTCCCCTGATTTCAGAGCTTCCCCTCAGATCTACAGCGATCTACAGCGACTGCACTTCCAAGTGCACTTGCAGTGCAGAGTGGATTTGCCTTTAGTAAATCAACCCCATATATGATTTAAAAAACCATTGCCCCTTCGGCAATTGATAGATTTACATACTGCACACATTGAGCTCTCCAAGACCATACCTCTATGCTCACTGTCAAGCTACACGTCACCAGAATATTGTACTTGCTGCACCGTGGACCACTATTTTCCTTTTTGAATATTAGAAACAAAATGTACCAAACTACAAGCGCATAGGTAATTAATGCTAATAGTCCAAATGCATCAAAAAAGAGAAAACTAGTGGCCGTCAGTGCACTGGTCCTGCAGGCTCCTTTAATAGACTCAACCACCATCCTGTCTGCTCTTCCAGTGTTATACTGTCATAACCTCGTACATATTGTTTGAGCTTTCCATATGTTATCCTTGGTTCATCTCATACTAGAATATTATACCACGTATGCCACGTATTGTAGCTTGTGAAAACTTTCTAATAAAAATCATTTTGAACAAAAAGAATATGGCCCCTTTCACACGGCCACCTCCGTGCAACTGATTCCGCTTGCTCAGCAATCCCCGCTGAGCAGGCAGATGACAGGTCCGTGTCCGCTCATTGTGCAGAGCGGAGACGGACACTCTATGGGGAAATTGGATGAAAACGGACCGCCTGTCCGTTTTCAATCTATCCGATCCGCCAGACGCATGGAAAAAAGGACCATCATCCGTCTGGATTTTTAAGGGCAAGATCAGATCCGATGGCAGCGGATGATGTGTCCGCTGACATAAGCTGCTCCATAGAGGAGACTGCAGGGTCTGATCAGGTCCGCCTGAAAAAAAAATGACAGGTGGACCTGATCAGAAATCCCGTGTAAAAGGACCCTATGGGTCCATCCGTCTGACGGATTGGATAGGATCAGATGATAGGATCCATAGAGGAGAGCAGGACTGTGTCCTTGTCTCCTCTGCACAGTGGAGCGGACACGGACCTGTCATCCGCCTGCTCAGAGGGGGACCAGAGGAGCAATTCCCCGCTGAGCAAGCGGAATCCAGTGTCAAAAGGACCAGTAGGTTCAGAGACATAGGCACTTAACATTATATGGATATCTTGATATTGCCTGTAAGATTTCAGCTAATATGTGTCACACTCTGTATTGTTACGATTTGCCAAAGTTGAGAAACATTGTTGCGTAAAAGTCACATTGAAGTTGCATTAAAGTGGATGTAAACCCGAATTTTTTTTTTTTTTATATCATACTGTAGAGCAGTGTTTCTCAACTCCAGTCCTCAAGGCGCACCAACAGGTCATGTTTTCGGGATTTCCACTATTTTGCACAGGTGATTTGATCAGTTTTCACTGCCTTAGTAATTACCACAGCCGTTTCATCTGAGGGAAATCCTGAAAACATGACCTGTTGGTGCGCCTTGAGGACTGGAGTTGAGAAACACTGCTGTAGAGTATACGATTTCCTATCATTTGAGCCCAGTCTTGCCACAAAGAGTTAATTCATCTCTGAGCAATCCTCTTTTATTGTTCAGTGAGAAAAATCTTGAGAAACTGAGAAAAACTTTGACAAATCCTTCCCCTTGCTGTGAGTGACAGGTGATTTACATATCTCGTGCACTAGCCTAAGACATGCATTATTTTTTAATTCCCTCCCCCACTTCTTTCTTCAGCAGCTCTGCAAGGATTGGCTGTTCCACACCTCAGCCTGATTTGGCATGCTGAAGTCATGTGGTTACTTTCCTGTCTTTTCACTGGATGTTAGAGATCATAGCAGAAGTTCAGTGTAAGAAATACACAGGAGAAAATGCATATTGACAAGGGGAGTGTAGAGGTGGGCGGGGAGTCTACTGAGCGGACACAGACCTGTCATCCGCCTGCTCAGAGGGGGACCAGCGGAGCAATTCCCCGCTGAGCAAGCAGAATCCTGTGCACGGAGGAGCTCATGGGAAAGGAGCCTAAAAGTGAACCTATAAAAGACATGTGAGGTTATGTAAGATCAGTCTGTAAACAGACAACAGAAGTAAATGTGAGCACCTAGAGGACACTGCATGCTATTTTCCAGTTCCCAGTCCAGACATGTTAACCTGCAGCTGAAGACAGAGCCCATTTACTGATCAGTATTATAGGTTTGGAAGTTGGAGGGGATTGGCCTAGTGCTAGGACTTTGATGTAAGTACATATGCTTATTAAGCTCCCTGGGCTTAGGAACTTACAGTCAGATCCAGGTAATCTTTAGTGAAAACGACATGTCAAAAGGACCAGTAGGTCCAGAGACATAGGCACTTGACATTATATGCATATCTTGATATTGCCTGTAAGATTTGAGCTTGGCTTCCTCTTACTGCCTCTCTATATCTAACTGCCTCCTGATAGGCCCTGCAATGTATTACGCCATCTTACTGACCAGTAGTGAGGCTCAGGACATGGGGGGGTGAAAAATCAATGCTTGCATATATCTGTACTTTCCTGTATCTTTGCATCTGTTATTTGGATTAAACAATCATCTGATCTCAGCTTTCAAAATGATTGGATATCCATGCCTGCCCCGCCTCCGAGGTTCAGTGTAGTGTGTCAGTGCAAACCCTTTCTGTTTTATCATCAGGACTGAATCATAAAGTAGAAATGGGATAGTGGGTATAAAACTTTGTATTATGCCGCGTACACACGACCGGACTTTACGGCATACTTTGCCCGGCGGACTTTATGACGGACTTTCCGAATGAACGGAATTGCCTACACACGATCAACCAAAATCCAAAGGATTTGTACGTGATGACGTACGAGTGGACTAAAATAAGGAAGTTCATAGCCAGTAGCCAATAGCTGCCCTAGCGTCGGTTTCTGTCCGTCGGACTAGCAACGGACTTTTCGACCGGACTCGAGTCCGTCGGATAGATTTGAAACATGTTTCAAATCTAAGTCTGTCAAACTTTTGAGAAAACAAAGTTCGCTGGAGCCCACACACGATCGAATTGTCCGACGGAATCCGCTACGCCGGACCAAGTATGCCGTAAAGTCCGATCGCGTGTACGCGGCATTAGTTTTATTTTTATACCCTGGTTCACACTGCAGCGACTTCTCATGCGCCTTGCTGCGTCGTGCAACACAGAAAGTCGCATAACAGGTCAAATCACATTCATTTCAATGGGTGCTGACTTATTTACTGCGACAAAAAAAAAGTTCCTGCACTACTTTTCTGCATCTTCCTTGCAACATGAAAGCCATAGACTGCAAAGTTAAAATCCCAAAAATAGCAAGGAAGTCCTATCTTTGTCTTATCTTTGTAACTTTGGTCATATAAGTCCAATAATATGTGTCACACTCTGTATTGTTACGATTTGCCAAAGTCGAGAAACATTATTGTTGCATGAAAGTCTCATTGAAGTTGCATTAAAGTGGATGTAAACCCGAATTTTTTTTTTTTTTTTTTTATCATACTGCAGAGTATACGATTTCCTATCATTTGAGCCCAGTCTTGCCACACAGAGTTAAAGAGTTAAAAAACTACATGAAAAATCCTAAAAAAAAATACAAAAAAACATTTGGATATTTTTTTTTTTTTACTCACTTCTAAATGCCTGTTGCTAGGGGGTCCCTCGTAGTCTGCCTCTTTCAGTGCCTGGGCTGGTGACATCACTTCCGTCTCGGCACAGGAAGGGCTCAGCTCTGCTCCCTCCCTCCTGTCAATCATCTGGTACCCATTACAGGTCCCAGGTGACTGAGCGGCTAATCACGGTGCTCGGAGCCGCTCGCGCATGCGCAGTGGGTGCCAGGCTGTGAAGCCAAAGCCCGGCGCCCACAGTTGCAATGCCGGCGCCGCCGAACGGAGGGGGGACGAGCGGGGCTTCGATCCCCCGCATTGCTGGACCCTGGGACAGGTAAGTGTCCAATTAAAAGTCAGCAGCTGCAGTATTTGTAGCTGCTGACTTTTAATTTTTTTTTTTAATGGACCCCCTGGGTGGAACTCATCGTCACACTGGATTGAGTTGCATGACTTTGGAGTTGCAGCAGTGTGAACCAAGCAATGGTTTATGTTTGTCAGAAGCAAAATGATCTCATACACAGTAAGCAAAAAAAAAAAAGAAGTAATAAAGCTTTTTCTAAAATGTGGGTATTATATGAGACCATTGTAGATAAGATTCCTTGGTGAAGTTGTTCATTAATAAATACCGTGGGGCCTTTGTTTACTACTTACATTTTCTGTTGGTGTTAAAGATTCTGTTCCTGCTGTACCATTGGTACCCATTTGGGAAAGGAGCTATGCAGCTGCAGAATATAGATAGAATGTTTTATTGATTAACATAAGTGCAAGTTCTCTTGATAGCAAGTGGCTTAAGCAAATAATTGGAAAAAAAAACAAACAAACCATGAGACTTACTGGAAACGACAATAGCAGAAAATAATGGCAAACCAGCAAAAAAACGGGTGAAACTGCAGCAAAAAAATGCTTCTTCCTATTTAATTATGCTCTGCAATGCGGGTTCTGCACACTGTGGAGATGCAAGCACTTCTGGATTCTTAGTAGCCTACAGGGTGCAAGGTTAAGGAAGATGGTTTTAACCTCCCTTGAGCCTCTTTATTAACCCTGACCTTGCATAACCTCACGCTGGTCTTCTAGTCTTTTCATATCGCCAAAGTGTAATCAATAGTCCCTCTCGCATTAATGTATTTGCTTCCCGTCACAGAAGAGGGTCGAGAAATGTAAAGTGAATAAAATAGGACCGAAGAAGCCAGTCTGAAATTGTGTCGTTTATTTAAATGTATCCGCAAGAGGGGAGAGGATGCCAATGGTACATGTAAATATTAGTCTGTCTAGTTCTAGTTCGTTTTTTTGTTGTAAGTAATGGCAGTAATAGTCTAGACTTCAAAGCTTTTCAGTAAAAGAGGAAAATAAACCTTCATGCAGTTATTTTGGACACTTTTGGTTAAAATCTATTTTCTGAGCTACCAGTGGTTAGGCCCCATTCACACCTGAGTGTAGCATTTTTGAGCGTTTTTTTTTAGGCGTTTTGTCGCATGTATTTGCGCGTTTCCATGCAGCGTTTTCCAGCGTTTTTGAGCTTTGGCGTTTTTTTCATTAGCCAATAGGAAAAATGATCATCTGTGTCATCATTTGTTGCTATGTTTTTAGATTTTGTCATCTGCTTCCTGCTCCAAAAACTCCCAAATCTGCCCGATTCGAGCGACAAAAAAGGGTCCAGAACTTGTTTGAGCTTCAGGCGACATGGAGTGGAGATGTGAACCATCTTCATAGAGAATAGTGGATTTTTTCCCCTCAAGCATTTTGTAGTTTCAGGGTTCAAGCTACAAAACGCTCAGGTGTGAATGGGGCCTTAAAGTGTCCCCCACGCCTCACCGCCTGGACTCTATTTAGGGTCTCCACAGCTTAAAGTGATACTAAACAGAAGTGTTATTTGCCATAATTCATTCACATAAATCATATATATATAATGCCACTGTATTTTTTTTTTTTTTTTTATCCTTTAAAGGAGAAGTACAGCCAAAGCTTGTTTGGCTGTACTTCTTCTGTGGATCACAGGAGTGCAGTTCGTTTTGCACTCCTGTGACCCATTTTCAGCTGACAGCGGGCTGAAGCCCACTGTCGGCTGACGTCCAGGCTCAGGAAAGATTGCGACCATATGGTCAGGCTCTACCTTCATGCCTGGACCAGCACCCGGCTCAGCCTCACAGCGAGCTGAGAGGCTTAGCCAGCCGCCCCTGCCCCCTCCACAGCCCAGCGCTCCAGTGTGCGCGGGGGGAGGGGGGCAGAGCAGAGAGCCAGTGACTGACAGTGACCAGCTCTCTGATCAGGGAGCTCTAAGAACTGATCGATAAGCAGGGTTTGATTGCTCGGTTCTCAGTGTTATAGCTGGTGGCGGTACAAGTCTATGAATAGTCATTCCTGCTGACAAGAACTGTGATGAACCATTTACACATGTGGCATTTTAGTATTTTATCAATGGATATGAACAAAAAGAATACTTCTATATTTATGCAGAGACTTTGGCCATGTACGGAAGGCGCTGCATACAGAATCCTCACATTACCTCGAAGGTGTGGCATTGAAGCAAAGCATGTAATATCATTAGTTTAGTTTCTGCTATGACTGGTTGATTGCTGTAATAATCTACAGAATTACTTAGCTGTGTAGCAAATGGAATGCTTTTAGCTGCCTCTGTTAATATCTGGAACTGTATTAATCTAACCAATTAGGACAGCGGAATGGAGCCTACTAAAATATTTCACATACATTAGATGATTAAGTAATTACTTATTGGCATACATATATATTTAAATCATGAAAGCTTATGTGATAAAAAGGTAGAACCAGTAGCCTGGTTTTGCTTGCAGAGACAGAGTCTCGGCCTTAAAAAAGGTCTACACAGCCTTTTGAAAACCTACCAAGTTACACATACAGTCCTTCCAATCACTTCTTATATGTTCATTTGAACCCTACACTTGGCTTTTTTTTACATTTAAAACAGGAAGGCTAAAAGTGTCAATAAACCCAAACTATGGAAACTCTCATTACTTGCTATTTAACCAGAGGCGAAACTTTCAGGGTCACAGCAGTCGCACTTGCGACTGGGCCCCTGCATTTTGCCGCTGTGGGGGGCCCCAAGGCCTGGCATCTCCCCTGCACCTCTGGCTGTCAGTTTGGGATGCAGTGGGGGGAGTGGGAAGCGATGATGGGCAGCTCTATGGTGCCCGCGCGATCTCCCTGGGGCTTGTAGTTCTCCTCCCGAGTGTATACAGTGGAGAGGGGAGGGGCCTCCGACCCGGGCATGTATCAGTTTCACTCTTCAGTGTACAAGTGAGTCGCTCTGCTTGCACACTGTTGCTGATACATGCCCGGGTCAGAGGCCCCTCCTCTCTCCACTGTATACACTCGGGAGGAGAACTACTAGCCCCAGGGGAGATCCCGTGGGCACCATCAAGCTGTCGATCGCCCCCTCCCACCTCCCCCCAGGTGGGGGGTACAGAGGTGTGCTGGGGGTTGTAGGTGCACAGACAGCAGAGACCAGCCAGGTACAGGGGAACCTCTGGAAAGGGGGGGGGCAGCTGTCTGGGGACCCTGATATAAGGGGGGCTCTCTGCGGACACTGATGTAAAGGGGGGCTTTCCAAAAAAAAATATTTATCATTTAGTTGCCACTTCTTTTATTCCACACTCCTCTGTTATCAAATGCAACTGCTCAATTACTAAGACACTCTAATATCCCTCTCCATCATCAGTCCAGGCCTCCTGGCATCATAAGTATCTATGCTTATGTGATTTACCGTATTTATCGGCGTATAACACACGCCGGCGTATAACACACACCCCAAGTTTAGGAGGGAATTTTAAAGAAAAAAACTTTTAGGAGGGAAGTTTAAGGAAAAAACTTACATTTGAAGTGTGTATCTGCAGCCTTGCCCAGTGTCCAGCTGCAGCCTTGCCCAGCCTTGCCAAGTGTCCAGCCTTGCCCAGTGTCCATCTGCAGCCTTACCCAGTGTCCAGCCTTGCAGTGTCCAGCCTTACCCAGTGTCCATCTGCAGCCTTGCCCAGTGTCCCGCCTTTCCCAGTGTCCAGCCTTTCCCAGTGTCCAGCCTTGCAGTGCCCAGCCTTGCCCAGTGTCCATCTGTAGCCTTGCCCAGTGTCCAGCCTTGCCCAGTGTCCAGCCTTTCCCAGTGTCCAGCCTTGCCCAGTGTTCATCTGCAGCCTTGCCCAGTGTCCAGCCTTGCCCAGTGTTCATCCGCCGCCTTGCCGAAAATTGCTGCATTATCTTTAAATTACTGCGCCGCTGAGATGTTTTAAATTATTGAGCCGCTCGTCTCGCAGTCCCGCCCATTGGCTCCTATGATGGACACATCACCAGTCCAATGGCGGGGCTAGGAGGTGGGACTGCGAGCGGAGCCTAGCCGAGCTGAGTACACAGTACACTCGGCTCTGTCTTTTTTGGCGATGCTCGCAACTCTCCCACACAGACAGCAGGGAGGCGAGACAGCGTCACTACAAGTGCAGCTGAGAAGAGCCGAGCCAAGTACACAGTACACTCGGCTCGGCCTTTTTCGGCAACGCTCGCTCCTCTCCCACTCAGACAGAAGGGAGGCGGAATGGCGTCACTACGAGCGCAGCCGAGAAGAGCCAACCCGAGTGTACTGCGTACTCGGCTCGGCTCTTCTCTGTCTTTTTCGGCGGCGGCGGTTTTACCCCTCACAAACAGTGGGGATCGGCGTATAACACGCACCCACGATTTTTCCCTGATTTTAAGGGGAAAAAAGTGCGTGTTATATGCCGATAAATACGGTAATTCCAATTGTGTACCCAGTAGACTCCTTTTATAATGGTTTAGAGCAGGGCTCAAAATGTCAAATCCTGAGCTACTAGCCAGACCTTAAGAGTTACTCGCCACCAGTTTCCCCACCCAACCCCCACAATGCCCTGCCCCTAAATTCCGCCTCTAAACATGCCCTCGTAAAATATCTCATAAAATTACACTATTCAATGTTTTATGTAGTATTAAGTTACAAAAATAAATATTAACAACAACAACTTTAACCATAAAGCATATCGGTGCCCATCAGTGCAGCCCTATCAGTGCCCATCAGTGCAGCCTCATCAGTTCCCATCAGTGCATCCTCATCAGTACCCATCAGTGCAGTATATCAGTGCTGCATTGTCAGTACAGCCTCATCAGTGCAGCTCATCAGTAAACATCGGTGCCAACTCATCAGTTGCCACCAGTGCCACCACATCAGTGCTACCTCATCAGTGCAGCATATCAGTGCAGCCTCATCAGTGCTACCTCATCATTGCAGCATATCAGTGCAGCCTCATCAGTGCTACCTCATCAGTGCAGCATATCAGTGCTGCCTTAATAGTGCAGGCCCATCAGTGCAGCTTATCAGTGTGGCCTCATCAGTAGCCATCAGTGCTGGCTCATCAGTGGCCATCAGTGCCGGCTCATCAGTAGCCATCAGTGCTGGCTCATTAGTGGCCATCAGTGCAGCCTCATCAGTACACATCAGTGTAGCTTATCAGAGCAGCCTCATTAGTGCTTATCAGTGCAGATAAGTGCAGCCTTATCAGTACCCATCAGTGCAGCCTATCAGTGCCCATAAGTGCAGCCTCATTAGTGGCCATCAATGCAGGCTATCAGTGTCCATAATTGTTGCCCCATCAGTGCAGCCTATCAGTACCCATAAGTGCAGCCTCATCAGTGCCCATTAATGCAGCAGGGAGGAATCAGGAGGATTCCCGCCCGGATTGCACAGCTCGGGTATCTCCTGCTGTAACACAGCTTGTATATGCCACGCCTGCCGCTGTCAAAGTCCCGCCACCTGGGGTGGCATTGGACCAGTGTGTAGTCTATCATAGGAGCCGGGCCTTAGTTTGACAGCAGCCAGCGTGTCATATACAAGCTGTGTCACAGGGGGAGATCCCCGCTTTGTGCGATCCAGATCCTCCTGTCAGTTTCCTGGCTCATTGCTTCTTGCAGAAGTGGTGCGGCTGCCCCCCGGGCCAGTCTGATGCCCTGTTAAAAAGGCTGCAATGCCTCTGCCAGAAGTAATCAGCCAGGAAACTGTTGGCCCAGTCCGCCCCTGCTCCATACTTGCCCTCAACTAATTTCCACTCGCCAAATGCGATCAGGCGAGTGGAAATTTTGAGTGCTGATTTAGAGTGTGATGTTTACATCTTTCTACCAAAAGAGTTGGATAGTCCACTCCAACATAGGAAAGGAACCACAGGAAAGCTGTCCTCCAGGGCAGTAGGTCCCAATAGTACTGCAGTAGTAAAGTAATTCTATTTTTAATATTATGAGCAGGAAAAGCCAGATTGTTCTTTGCTATGTGTTGTTTAGTAAAACAGTGGAGGTGAATAAGGCCACATTGCACAATTATATGTTGTTTTTTATGTGTTGTGTGCATTTTATTCAACTGCTTATTCAAATGTTTTTTCTGTTTAAATTCAGAGCATGTCTTAATGGTACGTTACACATTTCTTCCATTTTTAACATGAGTTTTTTTTTTTCTGTGTTATAAAAGAAGGGAGAATATGAGGAGGGGGTGGTATATTAAAGCTAGTGCACTAAAGGTCCTGAGGGCAGCACTGACAGAGAAACAAGCAGTTTATATTATGGATAATATCAAGCTGGTGTTCTGAGTGGGACCGAGAGGCCATGAGACACATTCTGATTTATTCCTCATTCCCTGCATAAGATCTGACTTGCTATTGCAGTATATATTAATCTCTTTAATCTATGCTTTGATATACTCACTTAGAGGTAAAGGTTCTTTCTCAAGCATTAAACTCATTTTTTTAACAGTCTATAGCAACCCCAGATTCTAGCTGAAATTTTTTAGTTATACAGTGGACATTAACAGCTGATCGATGTTATCCTTAAGGTAATTATGTGTCCAAGGCAAATATAAATAATGACACCCCACCTATCCTAAATCCAAAAACCTAAATTATTTCACCTCTAGTTAGGCCATAGATGGTGCAATTTTCTTTCCTATAACCATGGGTTTCCTGCAACCTGCGGAGCAAGGGGGGGGGGGTGTCCCTGCCAGGAGAACACAGTGATTATTGCTAGCAGTGTTAATTTTGATGTCAAATTTTGATTTAGTTTTAGTCATAGTCTTTTTACTAAAATGCCATTTTAGTTTTAGTCGTATTTTAGTAATCTGTATTGTTTTAGTTTTATTTTAGTCAACTAAAATCTCCAGTCCATTGTAGTCGACTAAAATCTAATGGGTTTAGTTGAATTGTAATGCATTATTTCAGCATTTCTTTAGAATTTTACAAACCCATTATATACTCCTGGAGTAAAGATCTAATTACATGACATTATTTATGGTATTAAAGGAGTTGTAAAGTCTCATGGTTTTTCACTTGAATGCATTCTATGCAAAACCTTCTGTGCTGCAGCTGCCTTCCAGAGCCCCCCTTTTTCTTACCCTAACCCGATCGTTCCAGCGATGAGCACGAGGCCAGCAGCTCCAGCCGCTGTCTCGTGTCCTCATTGGATAGATTGATAGTGGCAGGAGCCATTGGCTCCCGCTGCTGTCAATCAAATCCAGTGACATGGGAGCCGGGGGCGGGGCCGAGTCCTGCTGTCTGTGTCAATGGACGCAGCAGGGGGACTCATGAGCTCATCCGCACGGGTGCCCTCATGGAAAACGGCTCTCTGTAGGGGCACCCAATGAAGAGGAGGGGCCAGGAGCGCCATCGGGGTACCCCAGAAAAGCAGGATCGGGGCCGCTTTCCTTTCACAGAGCAGGTAAGTATAACATGTTTGTTAAGTAAAAAAAAAACAAAAAAGAACATTTACAATCACTTTAAGGCTTGAACATGCACTATAGACACAGATTTAGCCATTGTGATATAAATATATAATACGATACGGCACTGCGTTACTTTAACCAACAATTGCGCGGGCGTGCGATGCTGTACCCAAATAAAATCGATGTCCTTCATTTCCCATTGGTATTTGATCACCTCTGCGGTTTTTATTTTTTGCGCTATTAAACAAAAAGAGACTGACAATTTTGAAAAAAATATATATATATATTTTTTACTTTTTGCTATAATACATATCCCAAAAAATATATAAAAAAACAAATTTCTTCATCGGTTTAGGCCAATATGTATTCTACTTATTTTTGGTAAAAAAAAAAATCCCAATAAGCGTATATTGATTGGTTTGTGCAAAAAAGTTTACAAAATAGGGAATAGATTTATAGCATTTTTATTATTTATTTATTTTTTACTAGTAATGGCAGTGATCAGTGATGGGACTGCGACATTGCGGCAGACAGGTCGGACACTTTTGACACTTTTTTGGAACCAGTGACATTATTACAGTGATCAGAGCTAAAAATATCCATATGTATAAATGACACTGACAGGGAAGGTGTTAACACTAGGGGGCGATCAAGGGGTGTCCTAGAGAGGTGTTTCTAACTGTGGGGGGAGGCGACTGACTGGGAGTAGGGAGAGATCGCTGTTCCTGATCACTAGGAGGAGACGATCTCAGTGTACTTTCCTGTCAGAACAGGGATTTGCTTTGTTTACATTGGCAGATCAATGTTCTGCCTCTATGAGGAGCGATCGCTGGTGGCCGGCGGACATCGCGGCCGCCGGTCCTACGCATCGGCTCCCCCGCTGTGCAACGGGCGTGCGCGTGAGGGGGGTTCTGGGGAGAGAAGGAGGTTAACTAATTACCAATACTATCTGTAATATGCAGCATGAAGGGGGTTAATGTACCACTACTGGCCACTGATGCATTAGTGACCAGTGGCAGTTAATTAACCCCCTTTGTGCTGCACTAGTGGCACCAGTGGCATTAATAATTATCATAATCGTGCTGCAGTAGAAAGGGGTTTATAAACACTGACAGGTGCAAGTAATGCAGCACAAAGGGGTTAATTAACTGCCACTGGTCACTAATCCATCAGTGGCCAGTAGTGGTACATTAACCCCATCCATGCTGCATAATAGGATTGTTAATTAATTAACCCCTTGGCACTGAAAGTACGCATATATGCGGCCCTATGTAATCAACTTACCGTGTTGAGAGAGCAGTCCCTGCACGCTCCCAGCAAGGTAGCCAGCGGGGATTGGTAAGCTCCCGATGCATACTTGTAATCGAGGGCTTTCCGATCATGTGACAGCCAATCACAGTGGTCACATGACCCGAATGCCCATCTCCCAGCTTTTAGAACTCCTAAAGGGACGGGAGGCGGTCAGCGGGAAACCTTAAAGGATAGGTTTACCTTTGGGAACATATTACATATTCCACCTGTTTTTAGGGTGGAACATGTAACATGTTCTCCCTCCTGCAGCCGTTCCCCGATCAGCTGCATCTAGTGACAGCAAGAGGGGATCTTCTCCCCCCCCGCTTACTGTCAAAAAACTGCCCCGCCCACCTGGCCACATCATTTATTCACAGTGTTCTGTGAGTGGGAAACTACAAGTACCACCAGCCTTTGTGGCTATTGCCTTATAGTTCTCAATGAACTACCAGGGCGCTGTTGAGCTCTCTGGTAGTTCATTGTCTCCTGTACGAGGTACAAACAGACAGGTACACTGACTAGTTTGCAGGAGTCCTGCATCTCACCAGTGATCTGCTGATCACGGGTGCATGCTTTGCAGGCTCATCGTAAAAAAAATAAATGCACATTTCTTTTACCTGCAAAAAGATGTGCATTTATTTTTTTATTTTTTTTTTAAAAAGGGTGAACATATCCTTTAACTTTAATCCAACTTTACACTCTCTGCATCAAAGTTGCATCGAAAGTAGGCCCTTAAAATGTCAAGACAGTACAAGCAGGGGCTTAACTACCACCATAGCGACCCGTGCGGGCGCTATGGGGCCTGCAGCTGAGTGGGGCCCAGTGAGGATAAGAGAACCGCCGGCACAGTCTCCCAGCCAGGGGAAGAGAGAGGAAAGGAAGAGGCGAGCTGTCCGTATCAGCAGAGAGCTGAATTGCCCGATGTAAGAGCTTTCATTAGAACTTCCAGTGTTCCCGGGGCTCACGTCACATAGCTCCACCTTTTGGCCCGGTGCCTTTGACGGACAGAACGCCGATCAAGTGCGGGACATGTGACGTCATCAAAGGGGTCGGGCCATGAGGTGGGGCTATGTGACGATGAGACAGGAAATTTAAATGAAAGCTATTACAGCGGGCAATCCCGCTCTCTGCTGATCCGGGTGGCTTGCCTCTTCCTCTGCATAGGTGAGGCTGTATGGGGCACAGGCAGACCAGGCTGTATTGGGCACAGGTCACGCTGCATTGGGCACAGGTCACGCTGTATGTGGCACAGGTCACGCTGCATTGACACTAGGGCAGCTGTGGGGGGGGGGGGCTGTTTGCAGGGGGGCCCCATACAATATTTTGCTATGGGGCCCTGCTATTTCTAGTTACGCCCCTGAGTACAAGTATCCTCCAAGTGACCTATTTTTGGGAAGTAGACAGTCTGAGGCATTTAGTAAGTGACATGTCAAGTTTTTGAAATTGTAATTTTTTGTCACAATTTTTTGGAAAATGAAAACTTTGAATTAAATTTTTGTTTACATACATTCACCAGCGCAGTACAGCATCATGATATTACTGGTGTGGCAGTGATCAGGGACACTGACTTGTGAGACAGCATGTTAAAAAAGAAATAAAAAAGTTAAAAAAAAAAAATTGTGTTCTTTAAAAAAATGTTTGTATCATATTAACATTGTACTACTCTGGGGGGGTGATCAGGGATTATTATTTTTTTTTTATTGCTGATACAATAAAGATCATTACACCAGAAATGCTTTCAACTGTCATGAATGGGTTAAGTTCATGGCAGCTGTGAATACTAGTGATCTGTGATTGGCTATAGCTGTAAGGTACCTGTGGTAGGTAGTGTCCAAAGTGGAGCTTGTATGCTGAGGATTCAGACGAAAACGTAGCCAGGCAGGTCAAGTCGGCAACAGATCAGGCAAAGCAGTGCAAAATCAAAATCCGAAGAATGTGAAAAAGTTTTGAAGTCCTGCGCTTATGGAAAAAGGTTTAAGAAAAAAGAGAGAACTGCTGCCTCTACCAATACATTCACCTAAGTGGAATGTATAAGGTAAGTGAAAAAGGGGGGGGTAGAAGTGGCGCTGTTCTGGGGTGAAGTATCTCACACCCCTAGTGTAGTTTGTGAGAAGTGGCAAATTATATATATCCCAGATGAAAACAAAGGTAAAATATAAAGTATAAATCCAATATGCAAATGACCTGTGTCCTGGTGCAACAATCTGGTATGCCACTATTTAAATAGCCTCAGTGTGGCGCATATGAAAAACAAAGGCAAAATATAAAGTGTGATTCCAAATGTGTAAAATAACCTATGTCCTGGTGCAACAATCTTGTGTACCACTGTTTCAATAGCCTCCGTGTGGCTTATAAAATCAAAATGCAAAAATAATACCATAAATCGCAGTGCCTATGCTCCCACATGCAGAAAAGAGACATCTCCATAGTGTATTACCGTTTAAAAAGTTGAATTTATTTATAAAAAGGTACTCGGATATAGTGCAGTAATACAGAGCTTTGAAAAACCAGGAAGCCGGGATGGTTTGCGTTCCATGGCTCGAAACCGGAAGTGATGCAAAGACGCTGGTAGCATCACCCTACGCGTTTTGTCACTGGGGACGTCATCTGGAACTTTTCGCGTTTCATTACTGGGACGTCATCTGGAGCTTTTATAAATAAATTCAACTTTTTTAAACGGTAATACACTATGGAGATGTTTCTTTTCTGCATGTGGGAAGCTACGAAGGGAAAGTTGAAGGCGTCCCTCATATCTCACACCGCAAACACGGAAACAATCAGCCAATTTTCTGGTAATAATTTCATATGGATACAGTCTTGCATGACCATGCAATTGTCAATTAAAATGCAACAGCGCTGAAAGCTGAAAATTGGCCTGGGCAAAAAAGTGCCCAGTAGGTAAAAATGAAATGTAACCACTTGACTAGAGTTAGGCTTTAACTTTAAATTCTAAGGAAACAAGCTATATAGAAAGGAGTCACTCACTCCTTTTGGTCCTTTGGCTCTAGTCTCTAATTCAAGCCGGCATTTTTGTTGGCAGATACAGTAGTTTTATCTTTGGTATGATGGGAAAAGTTTACAGGTACATGAACATAGCATAGCTTGCAAACAACGTCAGAATTTCTATATCTTTTATATGAGTTTTTTTTATTTGAATTTTCCTAAATTGTGACCATTCCCATTTCCTAATTAACTACAGCAGAGAGCTACAAATTTTTCTGCTCTTGCCAAACCTGCTTTCTGCTCTCATGTAAGCGCTAATTACTGTTCCTGCCATAAATTAGACATATTGGAATTCAGCAGGCGAGAAAGACGTTTAACCTTTTTGATACTGGAGGGGTTAGCAGGTCCACGCACCTCCTACATCCTCCGCGATTTATCACATCTTAAGCTTTATTGTCTTTCTCAACAAGTGTGGCTGATTCTTAAAAATAGATTTACTTTTATGACTGTACGTGGCTTGCTTCCAAGTTTGCAGATGGAGCTTTTAAAAACTCTAGCCTCCTAATGCGCATTTAATGTAAGAACAAGTATTCTTTTTATTAGTTAAATAAATATGAAATGGGAAATCTAAATGGGAGGAAGAGAAATGGTGTACTCTTTCGAGATTTGAAGATGCTGGAAATAATGACTTTTATAAAGTTATATTGTGTATTGATATAATACAGCACTTTATCTCATCATTCACCACTTGTCCCTGCTCCTAGAAGAGTTTATAATGTAACGTCCTACCATGAGCAGCATTGGTGTTCTAGACAAAATGTTTCTCAGCATTACTATATTATGTTATATAGCAGAAAACTGCTGGCAATTACCTAAAGCCTCCTACACACGATCAGCTTTTTGGATGACCGTTCGTCCGTTTTTTTTTTTTTTTTTGTGGCATACTAGTCTCATGCCGAAAGTGAAGAGAGATCGCTCTCCTCTGAGTGCCTATTTATGAAGCAGTGTAAGTCGCTTCTCCTCTTTTGAGGAGTGAAGCAATCTACAAAAGCTTCGAACTGTGGAGAACTCCTCCTGTTACTGTAATCTTGCGAGACATAGCGAGATTACAGTAACAGAAAATCTGTGAAACACACAGGGGTGTCCATTTATCAACCACTTCAGCCCCGGAAGATTTGGCTGCTGAATGACCGTGCCATTTTTTGCGATACGGCACTGCGTCACTTTAACTGACAATTGCGCGGTCGTGCGACACTGTACCCAAACAAAATTGATGTCCTTTTTTCCCCACATATAGCAGCCCCAGACCATGACCCTCCCACCACCATGCTTGACTGTAGGCAAGACACACTTGTCTTTGTACTCCTCACCTGGTTGCCGCCACACACGCTTGACACCATCTGAACCAAATAAGTTTATCTTGGTCTCATCAGACCACAGGACATGGTTCTAGTAATCCAAGTCCTTAGTCTGCTTGTCTTCAGCAAACTGTTTGCGGGCTTTCTTGTGCATCATCTTTAGAAGAGGCTTCCTTCTGGGACGACAGCCATGCAGACCAGTTTGATGCAGTGTGCGGCATATGGTTTGAGCACTGACAGGCTCAGGGTCTTGGAAATCTTATTATAGCCTAGGCCAGTGATGGCGAACCTTGGCACCCCAGATGTTTTGGAACTACATTTCCCATGATGCTCAACTACACTGCAGAGCGTATGAGCATCATGGGAAACGTAGTTCCAAAACATCTGGGGTGCCAAGGTTCACCATCACTGGCCTAGGCCATCTTTATGTAGAACAACAATTCTTTTTTTTTTTTCAGATCCTCAGAGAGTTCTTTGCCATGAGGTGCCATGTTGAACTTCCAGTGACCAGTATGAGAGAGTGAGAGCGATAACACCAAATTTAACACACCTGCTCCCCATTCACACCCGAGACCTTGTAACACTAATGAGTCACATGACACCGGGGAGGGAAAATGACTAATTGGGCCCAATTTGGACATTTTCACTTAGGGGTGTACTCACTTTTGTTGCCAGCGGTTTAGACATTAATGGCTGTGTGTTGAGTTATTTTGAGGGGACAGCAAATTTACACTGTTATACAAGCTGTACACTCACTACTTTACATTGTAGCAAAGTGTCATTTCTTCAGTGTTGTCACATGAAAAGATAGAATAACATTTTTACAAAAATGTGAGGGGGTGTACTCCCTTTTGTGAGGCGGAGCCTGTGACATCATTACGTCCATCTAGGAAGCTGTTCATGTGCTGCTGGGGACACAGGGCAGAGGATCTGGGGATGTTTCAGTGATCAAAGGGATTGTCCATCTTTATCATAAAAGCGCTTGACCTGCATGCACTAGGACAGTTCATCTGCAAATGTGAGTTCTTTACTGTGGTTTTATTAAAAGTTGTTTTTAAATGGTAAAACACTATGTTGAGCTTTTTCCTGTCCTTATGATATACAGTATAACTATGATCTAAGTGATTGGGAGTCCTTATGAGGATAGAGGAACAACAGATTACTGGATTTATACGCCTGAGGGGAAGGTGCCATTGGACCCTATGGTGGGTCTTCATGTGAGGTGAGCACACATAGAGACCGGTGGAGGACACGGTGGTGTGCTTGATCACTTATTTTGGATTTGTCACTTATGAAGATATAGACACATGTACTGAGAAGAGTTTTTCTTTTGGATTTAAAGTGGAGGTCCACCCTGAAAAAAAAAAAATTACATAAAAAAGTACCTAAAAAAAAAATGGAGGAAAAAAAACATTTTTTTCTATTTACATGAAATGGCTGGTGCTAGGCAGTCTTCCTAATCTGCCTCTTCCTACACCGCGGTGATCTTCAGTCTTCTGCTCCCCGCGTTGTCTTCTGGGGAATGGGGCGCGGTGTGTTATGGGAACTGTGTGTGTCCCATTCACAAAGCGCCACACCGCTTGCGCGTGCGCAGTAGGAAACTGGCAGTGAAGCCGCAAGGCTTCACTGCCTGTTTCCCTTACTTAGGATGGTGGTGCCCGGACCCGAGAGCCGAGGAATGGGTCGGCCTCGGGCGGCCGACATCGTGGGCACCCAGGACAGGTAAGTCTACTTATTTAAAGTCAGCATCTACAGTGTTTGACTAAAAAAATGTTGCTGTCTTGAATCTACTAGCAACAGTCACTATATTTATATTTATTTATTTCTTTTATTTGATTTTTCTTTGCATATTGCTAGATTATATAGATTGTTTTCACTTTTGATTATTTTCACCTAATTGACTCATTAATACACCCTGCTGCTCAGCTGGGTGTGGTTGCGCTTCACTATGTTAATTTTGCTATTTTATCTTTGTGGGAACACAATCTGTGTTAAGCGGCAACTATTCACTCGTGCATTAAAGTGTTTGTAAACCCTTAAAAAAATTCCACAAAAAAAGAAAAAAAAAAGACAAAGGCATAATGAGCTAGTATGCATAGCATAGCATACTAGCTCATTATGAATTACTTACCTGAGATCGAAGACCCTGCAGCGGTCCTCATTCACTGCTCCGGAGGCCGACATCTCTCCCGGGGGTTACTTCCGGATATCACTCCCACACATGCGCGTGGGAGCCACCGTTAAGGAAACAGTGCCAATGACGTCGGCACATGCAAAAACAGGGATATCTCCTAAACCGTGCAGGTTTAGGAGATATCCAGTGTAGCTACAGGTAAGCCTAATTATAGGCTTGCCTGTAGTAAAAAATGGTTGTAAAGGGTTTACAACCACTTTAACTTATATACTGTAGTAGCGCAGCAGTAATTTTCACTTTTTTTACTGTATCTCTCTCTCTCTCTCTCTCACTCACTCACTCACTCACTCACACACACACACACACACACACACACACACACACACACACATATATGAGAGAGAGAGAATGCCTAGAACTGAGGAGGAAGATTATTGACTTCTTTCGAGCCTGCTCTACTGGTTTTGGGGTGTTTGTGAAAATGTAAAAATGCCCCCTATCTTTCACAAACACCCCAAAACCAGTAGAGCAGGCTCGAAAGAAGTCAATAATCTTCCTCCTTCCTCCTCAGTTCTCTGGGGATTCTCTCTTCACTCCCCAATTCTCCACCTCTGGGCTGGAGAATCTGGGAGGGAGAATTCCCACAGAAATCGCAACTGTCTGTTTCTGTCAATGAATCTGTCTCTGTGTGCTGAGATGATCAGCTCATCTCGGTTTCATAAATGGACACCTATACCAAAATAGCAATCCTGTTGCTGGAGACAACTCTCCAGTGGCAGGATCACTATGAAGGACAATGAAATGTACACCTGTTTGCATTATTTACCAGGTTTACCAGTATGACTTGAAACTCAAGGGAAAGAGAAAGGAAATTGCACAAAATATATACAACACACATTTCAGTCATCTATGTATTCTTCCAACAAAAAAAAAATATTGAATGACTTGATGATGACATGATTTTAGTACTGTTTATTTAATTACCTGAAACCTGCCTTTTATATAATAGACCCCCACTGGAAAAGTGGTTATGGGGAGGCAAATCATACCCTGTTCCCTTGCACAGGGTAGTTTGTTGTGTGTATTCTTACTGTACTGTGATGTAAAAGTTCAGGCTTATACATTTACTGTAGCCCAGTTATTTAACCTGTGATTTCACTTTTAGCCCTGGCACACACTGATGCAGTGTGGAATTCGCAGCAAGTTCTGTGCAGATTCTGCACTGCATGCAAATCGCACCCTATTCATGCTAATCAATACAGGTGTGTATGTTAAGTTAATGACACTCCGAAATCGGTTCTCAAAATGCTGTGTGATTTGCAGAATCGGATTCCATGGGTGTTCACATCCATGTGATCTGATTCTGGTGCTGCAAAAAAAAAAGGGTCCTGCACGATTTTAGTGCAAATGCGGTGCGATTTGAGCTGTACAGAGTAATGGCTCAAATTGCACTATTCGCATGTGATTTGAACAGGAATGCGGTGTTTGCCCGCATGTCGTTGCCCGCACCGCATAGTGTGAACCGGAGCTTAAGGAATGTATGGGGATATTTGCAGTCAGCTGAAAGAGAAAAAAAAAAAAAGACCACTGTTTGCAGCTCCATTGTAACATCAGCATTCACCTTTTACAAACCAGGGTGCTTGCTGGGAGACCGGTGACCTATACCTGGTCCTAGCCATGCCATGGTGTTGTCCCCATTTGTGACTGTTATTATCACAAGCAATATATAAAGTTCCATTGTAACATCAGCGCTCACTATTTACAAACCAGGGACCTAGGGTGCTTGCTGGAAGATCGGTAACCTATACCTAGGCCTAGCCATTCCATGGTGTTGTCCCATTTTTGACTATTATCACATGCACTATATAGATCTACTTGCAACATGAGCTGAAGCTGCCAGGAGCCAGTGGTGCAGCCGGGCTTACACCGATTCTTGCCGTCTTTCTTAATCTTCTCCCTGTGGAGCTTTAACCACTCAGTGCTGTATTGCCTGAAATAGTTCAGTGGTTTAGCACACCTAATTACATTAGCCAATTCAAGAGCTAGAGTTCATTAAGACAGAGACAACCAGCAATTAAATACAATGATTTAATTCTACAAATGGTCAACAACACCACAAGGAACTGCTGAGAGACAATGATAAATAATGCAACAAATTGTGGAAGAGATATAGGGCCTTATGCACAAAAACGGGAACAAAGAATAGCCCATGGCAACCAATCTGTGTTCTGCTGTCTCATTGGACAGAATCTGGTTGCTCTGATAACAGACACGTAGGTCTGTGAGACATATTGTACAGTATGTGGTGCTGCATTGCAATGATGAACCACCGTACCAGAGCCTGAGGATGGCTTGTTTCTCTATTTATTTTATATATTTCCCTCAGATGTAGTTCTGCCCAATTGAGAGCTCTCTGTCATTCATTAAATTTTCCAAACCACTAGATTCCATCTTATGCTTCAGTTTCAAGCTGTGGCTATTTTTTTTGGACTCTTCTGGGTTTTTTAAATGCTCCATCTCTAAAAATCCCCCAATTTTGTAAACATTTATCAATTTTACAATAAATGACCCGTGTTTCAAAATCATCATTTTTAGTTGATATTGCAAATTTGTATTTTAATTGCATAAAGCACACCTGTTGTGTGTGTGTGTGTATCAAAAATAATCCATATTTGCATCAAAGATATGCAATGGGCAAATTGCGGAGACCCCAGCCCCCTGTACAGATTATGTTCTACCGCTTTTGTGACCACTGTAAATTAAGTTGTGGAAATGAGTTTGTTGAGTTTGGTTTTATTAGGATAGGTTGTGTGTATAAAAAAAGTCCCAAAGCCATAGGCGTGCGCACAGGGTGTGCCGGATGTGCCCAGGCATACCCTAATCACCCCATGTGCATTAGTGTTATCACTCTGTGTAGCAGCAGGAACATGGGAAATATCTCCCTCTTACCGGCTCTGCCATAAGAGAAGTGTTTATGCTCTTCTCTTTCACTGTGCCGGCAGGGAGATCAGTGTCCTGGGGTCATATACAGTATCTCACAAAAGTGAGTACACCCCTCACATTTTTGTAAATATTTTATTCTATCTTTTCATGTGACAACACTGAAGAAATGACACTTTGCTACAATGTAAAGTAGTGAGTGTACAGCTTGTATAACAGTGTAAATTTGCTGTCCCCTCAAAATAACTCAACACACAGCCATTAATGTCTAAACCGCTGGCAACAAAAGTGAGTACACCCCTAAGTGAAAATGTCCTCCCCGGTGTCATGTGACTCGTTAGTGTTACAAGGTCTCAGGTGTGAATGGGAAGCAGGTGTGTTAAATTTGGTGTTATCGCTCTCACTCTCTCATACTGGTCACTGGAAGTTCAACATGGCACCTCATGGCAAAGAACTCTCTGAGGGTCTTGAAAAAAATAATTGTTGCTCTACATAAAGATGGCCCAGGCTATAAGAAGATTGCCAAGACCCTGAGTTCTGCAGCATGGTGGCCAATACCATACAGCGGTTTAACAGGACAGGTTCCATTCAGAACAGGCCTCACCATGGTCAACCAAAGAAGTTGAGTGCATGTGCATACATTTCATTGGAATGGCACCAAACAAGAGTTTTACAAGAGTAAAGAGAGTTCCAGCATCATCACCCTGCCCAATGCAGATTTGTGATTCATCCATCCAGTCATCCACAGTCTATGATTGCTTTTCTTTAGCCTACTGTACCCTTGTTTTTTTTCTGTTTAACCACTTCAGCCCCGGAAGATTTGGCTGCTCAATGACCAGAGCATTTTTTGCGATACGGCACTTTAACTGACAATTGCACGGTCGTGCGACGCTGTACCCAAACAAAATTGACATACTTTTTTCCCACAAATAGAGCTTTCTTTTGGTGGTATTTGATCATCTCTGCGGTTTTTATTTTTTGTGCTAATAAACAAAAAAAAGAGCGACAATTTTGAAAAAAACACAATGGAGGTTATTTACGAAAGGAAAATCCACTTTGCACTGCAAGTGCATTTGGAAGTGCAGTCGCTCTAAATCTGAGGGGTAGATCTGAAAGGAGGGGGAAGCTCTGCTGATTTTATCATCCAATCACGTGCAAGCTAAAATGCTGTTTTTTATTTTCCTTGCATGTCCCCCTCGGATCTACAGCGACTTTACTTCCAACTGCACTTTCAGTGCACTTGTAGTACAAAGTGGATTTTCCTTTAGTAAATAACCCCCAATATTTTGTACTTTTTTCTAGAATAAATATCCCCAATTTTTTTTTTTTTTTTAAAAAGCTATTTTTTTTCTCAGTTTAGGCCGATATGTATTTTTCTACACATTTTTGGTAATAAAAATCGCAGTAAGCATATTTTGATTGGTTTGCGCAAAAGTTATAGCGTCTACACAATAGGGCATAGATTTATGGCATTTTATTAATATTATTTTTTTTTTTTTTTACTAGTAATGGCGTCGATCTGCTATTTTTTTTATCGTAACTCCGACATTATGGCGGACACATCGGACACTTTTGACACATTTTTGGGGCGATTGACCATTATACAGCGATCAGTGGTATAAAATTGCACTGATTACTGTGTAAATATCACTTGCAGGGAAGGGGTTAACACTAGGGGGCGATCGAGGGGTTAACTGTGTTCCCTGACTGTGTGTTCTAACTGTAGGGGGAGGGGATTGACTAGAGGGGATGGCAGATCGTGGTTCCTAGCTATTAGGAACTCATGATCTGCCCTAGGATTTTGTTGTCGGAATGTCCGATCAATGTCCGACCGTGTGTACGGGGCATTAGACATCGCCTAAAGGAAATGGGATTTACATACAGAAAAGCCAAACGAAAACCATCATTAACACCTAAACATAAAAACACAAGGTTACAGTGGGCTAAAGAACAGCAATCATGGACTGTGGATGACTGGATGGAAGTGATATTCAGCGATGAATTACAAATCTGTATTGAGCAGGGTGATGATGCTGCAACTTTTGTTTGGTGCCATTCCAATGAAATGTATGAAGGTGACTACCAGAAAGAAAACCTGCAAATTTCCACAATCATTGATGATATGGGGTTGCATGTCATGTACGGGGGAGATGACAGTCATTAAATCTTCAATAAATGCACAAGTTGATATTGAGATTTTGGACACTTTTCTTATTCCATCAATTGAAAGGATGTTTGGTGATGATGACATAATTTTTCAGGATGTTATCTGATGCAGATGTTTGTTTTGGAACTGCAAAGTATGTGGTGATTTCATAATATTTTCCTCAGAATTGAGTGATTCCATATTCTTTGCTTGATCTGCAAAAACAGTTGCAACTGACTTCAGTTTTCTTTCTTTTTTTTTCTTTTTTCTTTTTTTTATGTAAAGACAGAAGGTTGAAATGTTACATGAAAATAGTTTTGAGGCATGTCTGTAATTTAGTTTTTTTTTGTTGTTGTTTTTTTTACACAATTAAACAATTGAATGAACATTTTCCCAGTGCGGTGATTCCATACTTTTTGCCAGGGGTTGTAATAAGGATTGGAACCAACGAATGTGACACTGGCTTTAAAAAAATAAATGTTGGCAAATGTTACTGAGACTTGCATATGGTGATGACAAAGACTCTATCCAACAAATGCGTGAGCAAATGTGTCTTGCAAATCTTCCCCTATGTGTCCAGCTTTAACCACTTCCCGCCCGGCCCATAGCAGATGACGGCCGGGCGGTGGTTCAGTTATCCTGACTGGGCGTCATATGATGTCCAGCAGGATAACATGCCGCCGCTCGCCTGCGGGGGGCGCGCATCGTGGCGATCGGTGTGTCAGTCTGACACACCGCTACACCGATCTTGGTAAAAAGCCTCTGGCGGAGGCTCTTTACCACGTGATCAGCCGTGTCCAATCACGGCTGATCACGATGTCAATAGGAAGAGCCGTTGATCGGCTTTATCCTCACTCGCGTCTGACAGACGCGAGTAGAGGAGAGCCGATCGGCGGTTCTCCTGACAGGGGGGGTCTGCGCTGATTGTTTATCAGCGCAGCCCCCCCTCAGATCACCACACTGAAGCACCAGGGATCGCCACTAGGACCACCAGGGAGAGGGGCAACATGTGGATGGCCAGGTATGTACCCCATGGCCATCCACATGTGCCCAGTCAATGCCCAATCTGTGCCAATGGTGCCCACTGATTGGCACCATTATATAGCAATGATGCCCAGCAATGCCACCCTTAGGGGCATCAGTGCCATCAATCAGTGTCATCAGTGCCACCCATCAGTGTCCATGGGTGCCACCTATCAGTGCCCATCCGTGCCACCTATCAGTGCCACCCATAAGTACCCATCAGTGCCACCCATAAGTACCCATCAATGCCACCTACAAATGCCCATCGGTGCCGCCTATGAGTTCCCATCGGTGTCACCTATGAGTGCCCATAGATGCCACCTATCAGTGCCCATCAGCGCCGCCTATCAGTGCTCATCATCAGTGCCACCTCATTGGTGCCACCTCATCAGTGCCCATCAGTGCCGCCGTATCAGTGCCCATCAGTGCAGCCATATCAGTGCCCGTCATTGAAGAAAACATACTTATTTCCAAAAATTTTTAACAAAAACAAAGAAAAACTTGTTTTTTTTTCAAAATTTTCGGTCTTTTTTTATTTGTTGCACAAAAAATAAAAACCGCAGAGGTGATCAAATACCACCAAAAGAAAGCTCTATTTGTGGGAACAAAATGATAAACAAATTGTTTGGGTACAGTGTTGTATGACCGTGCAATTGTCATTTAAATTGCGACAGCGCTGAAAGCTGAAAATTGGCCTGGGCGGGAAGGTGTCTAAGTGCCCGGTATTGAAGTGGTTAAAGGATAATTCCACTTTTGTGAGAAAAAAATCTTGATAATTAAAAAAAAAAAATACTATAGCATATACAATTGCTAAGCAAGCAATATTGTAATGTAATGCTATTAAAAATGACCTTTCCTTTGCTAGCCCTCTTGCACACTGTACTGATGTATGAGCATCAGACATTCCTGGCAGAAAAAGTATGGGCTGTATATCACCTGTGCGTATTTGCGTGTATGCACACACAAGCATAAAAATTCTTCTAGCTTTTTTTTAAGTAAAGGAAGTGTGGCATGTGCACCAGTTTGTGAGTATTTGCACGTATACACGCAAAAATATTGACCGCCAACTCAGATTTCTGTGTTTTCTTTTTACAGATCTGTAGGCCTCATGCACATGGGTGTATGAAGATATGCTACATTTTTTTTCTGCCAAAACTTGGCAGAGTATTGATGAGAGGACTCCACACTCTGAAAAGTTCTATGAGTTTATATACCATTCCATTGGCTACGGTGACTTCCGGCATTTGGCGGTGATTCCAGTGAAGATTCCCTATTCAGGTGTTGAGACACAAAAGCCCGTTTGACTCATTTGGTATATGCTAAATAGGGTCCCACCATTCCGGTAAGCCTCCTTACACTATATTTGGTGGCAGAAGGTTTTCCCAGCGATGATTTCTTTTCACTTGGGTGATTGAACATTAATATTTGAATCACCAATGTACGGACTCTTTTTTTGAAACATGAACGGTTTATGAGCTTATGAGTTTTTCTATATATTCACTTGTAAACCATTTTTTTTACTTTATGATTCATATGAATTCATATTTTTATGATTCATGATTTTAGCGCTGCACTGTTTATACCTCTATTTTTTGCACAAGTTGCCTCTTGTAGTGCTGGTAGTGGGTAGCACTTTCACCTAGCAGCAAAAAGGGTCGCTGGTTCAAATCCCGACCATGACACCATCTGCCTGGAGTTTGCATGTTCTCCCTGTGCCTGCATGGGTTTCCTCCGGGTACTCCGATTTCCTCCCACACTCTAAAGACATGCTGGTAGGTTAATCGGATCCTTTTTAAATTGGCCCAAGTATGTATGAATGTGTGTTAGGGACCATAGGTTGTAAGCTCCTTGAGGGTAGGGACTGATGTGAATGTACAATGTTATATGTAAAGCGCTGCGTAAATTGACAGCGCTATATAAGTACCTGAAATAAATAAATAAAAATAAATAAAACACTAAGCGTGGTTTAACACTATACTACTTAGGTGCACTATAATGACAGATCAGGTAATCAATGGCTGTGCAGAAAGCTGCAGCTGCCTGCAACCTGACATCACAGTGAACTGGGATGTTGGCCGCACCTAGCCACACTAAAGATTCCCGCCGCTCCAATTCGCACTGGCCTTAATTGTTGACTAGAATGTAGCCTTAAACTGGCTGGAAGCCACTTCCTGTTGCACATATGCAGTAAAAAAATGAAAAAATGTACAGTGAGTATTGAAAGTTTGTTGCTGGATAACATATGCCATGATAACTGTCACTCTGTACTCTGCCAAGAAGGTGCAGAGGATGAGGCTATGAGATGTACATAGGCCTGGGATTCAGAAAGTTGTGTCATTACTAGGCTGACCTGTAGAATCAGGAAGGGCAGCAACAAAATGTTTGCCTAAAATGGCACTATAGTCTGTTAAAGCGGGATTCCGGCCGGCTAAATTTTTTTTTTTAAAGTCAGCAGCTACAAACACTGTTGCTGCTGACTTTAAATAAGTAGACTTATCTGTCCTGGGTGCCCGCGATCTGTCCTGGGTGCCTGCGATGTCGGCCGCCCGAGGCCGACCCGTCCCTCGGCTCTCGGGTCCCGGCACCGCCATCCTAAGTAAGGGAAACAGGCAGTGGAGCCTTGCGGCTTCACTGCCAGTTTCCTACTGCGCACGCGCGAGTAGCGCGGCGCTCTGTGAATGGCCCCGTGGTTTTCTGGGAACACACACAGTTCCCAGAAGGCGACGGGCGCTCACCGAGGAGCAGGACACGCCGCGGAATAGGAAGAGGCAGATTAGGAAGACTGCCTACTAGCAACAAGGGTTTCAGGTGAGTAATTTTTTTTTTTTTTTTTTTTTTTCACATGTTGTTTTTTTTTATTTTTATTTTTTATTTTTGGTGGATTTTTTTTTTTTTTTTGGGTGGCCCTCCACTTTAAACACAGAGGCACAGGAAGCACATGGGTAGCTCCACAGGAGAAAAGTTCAATCTTTACCAGGGATTTCTTGCACTTTAATGGAAAATGCAGGAGGCCGACTATGGGCTTCTGTGCTCTTCAGTATTTGGAATGTGCCCATAGTGGACTATGAGCACCAAGAATATGAAACAAGTAGCAGTGGTGACGGTCAATGATTTGATATGAACACAGGGCACCCATGGGGCACTGCTGGTTGAGGATAATCTAGCGGAACAACAGCTAGACAGGTTAGAAAGCCACTGCGATCGCCCTGATAAGCCAGCTTCAGAGGTGTCTACAGCTCACCTCCTTCCTGATAAGCCAGCTTCAGAGGTGTCTACAGCTCACCTCCTTCCTTCTTCTTTCTATAGGCCTAATCATGAATGGTCAATGTACAAAAGATAGCCAACGGTGTCTACGGCCTGCTTTACTGATGGCTTGTACTCCACTCACTGTATTTATTTTCAAAAATAATTACTGAAACACTTGTTTAGAAACACCATGAAATGTGCAATTGGAGTTGTCTTGTTTCATCTCAGTGGAGAACGTTTACAGGATTCTAATTCAATTATGTGACACCCATTACGTTTTAACTGTGCCATAACCAAGAGGAATACTGCATACTTTTATGGCCCTCAGGTAATAAAGAGTGTCGTATTCATAAACTTGCGTTGCTTTCATGTAAAGATTTGGAGAGATTAAACTACAGCAGCCAATTCATGTTTTCTCTTTAAACAGTTAACATTTTAGTGAGCTCAGTGCCTGTATTTTGGTCCAATACACTTTTTAATCCATGGAAGAAGGGGAGGTATGGATCTTAGCAGTTAGTTCCAGAATCCAGATGCCCTTGTACTGGCGTTGGGTTGCTACCAGTCATACAGTGCTCAATTTTCATTTTTTCTAAATATTGTAATTTCCAACTAACATTTTTCACCTAATATTTTAATGCTGAACTCCAGGCCAGCGGGATCTGAGGCGGAGATTGCTCGTTTCTCACTCAGCTCCACTTATCGGTCCCTGTATTACCTGGCTGGTGCCTCTGCCATGTTTGGTGGATCTGTTATTTGGTTAGTTCCCCTTTGCTGACGCTACGGGGTATTTGGTAGACCTCTGCATCGCTTTCCACAAAACACTCGTGGATCATCATATATTTTGCCGATGTTAGCAATTTGTTTTGGTGACACAATGTGAACCTCACTCAGCTCCTGATGAAGCTATAGATTTGAAACCTGTCAACCGTGAGTCGTCTCTCAATCAAGATACCAGCCTGATACTGAGTCATTTTGATAGTCTTTACAATTGAGGTATATATGTTCATCTGGTTCTTGATATTGCCCCTGTAGGGTGTTTATTGTTAGAAATTATGATCACCATTGATGCACTTTAATATATGTTTTAATGGATGTTTTACATGTTTGTACAAATAAACATATGGGTCCTATCTATTTTTGTTGAGTAGTTAAGTAAATACTGGGGAACATGCCCCCTATGTGGGATGTGGGGGCATGTCTCCAGTATTGACCTAACTAACCTCTTAGTACTTTTGGATGAGGCCAAAGTCATTCATTGAATATATCTTTTTTTTTTTTTGATGAGTGATTCACTGACTGAAGAGCCATATTGTTGAAGTGATTGTAAAGGTTTTTTTTTTTTTAAATAACAAACATCGATTAGCCCTGATCCTCCTTTTCTGGGGTGCCCTGTTGGTGCTCCTGGCTTCTCCTCTTAATCGGTTGCCCCCACGGAGATCCGCTTTCCATGGGGGCACCCATGCGGGCATGCTCGTGAGTCCCGCTGCTGCATCCATTGACACAGACAGCAGGAGTTGGCCCCGCGTCACTGGATTTGATTGACAGAAGCGGGAGCCAATGGCTCCTGCTGCTATCAATCTGTACAATGAGGACCTGAGACAGTGTCTGGAGCCGCTGGGCTTGTGCTCATTGCTGGGACAATCGGGTTCAGGTAAGAAAAGAGGGGGGGGGGTCTGGGGGGCAGCTGAAGCACAGAATGTTTTTCACCTTAATGCATAGAATGCATTAAGGTGAAAAACCATGAGACTTTACAACCTCTTTGAAGTCCCGGGTTCACTTTTCCTAACTCATTTATGTCCCTCCCCCAGCCTGTACTAGACTGGACAGTAAAAGGAGGAGCAGAATACTGGTGAGCTCAGTCACTCTGCTCTCCTCCTGTCAGCATATCCTTTCCTAGCACATGAGCTCTGCAGCACAATTGATTGGCTTCCTGTGCTGATTCTTTTTCTCCCTGCCAGGGTTCTGTAGTATAGGGCACTGCAAAAGTTTGATATCAACTCAAATTTTGGTACCTATTCAACTTGCATTTAAAAAAACAAATTTAATGATGTGTTAATAAATACTAAGCTGCATGTTCTTTATACCTGCTTGGGGTTCAGCTTTTAAAATGGTTGTAAACCTTTGAAATACAAAATAAAAAATAAGGCATATCCTCATATAACGTGTACCTGTCTCAGTCCATAACATCTCGTGTGGATCCTGGTCACTCTCTCCTTTCTCTACAGGTGTCACTTCTGGCAGTTTTTTTTTTTTTTTTTTTTTACACCAGGCATTTCATTTCTCTTTTGGGTAGAGGACAGAGTTCAGATCCCTGTCCCGGTCCTTTTATAGTTCTCAAGGGCCTTGTCAATGTAATGCATACCACTAACACAGGTGGGCAGACACTGTAATTAGCTTCTGTGTTCTTCTCTTTTAGAAGCCCCCTTCCCCGTAAGGCAAGCAGGCCTACTGGTGCCTGCCCACCACGCCGGGGGCAGGTGCAAACTGAGCAAAGCAAACAGGTACTTGCGGTTGGCAGACAGGCAGAGTGGTTCAATGACAGCCCAGGTACAAGACAGGCAATGTTCAGAATAGTCAGGGTCAATCTGTAGTCAAAAGGCAGGCGGAGTTCAGAGAATAGTCCGAGATCCGATCTGAGGTCGTCAATAAGGGGATCCAAACAGCAGAGCAGGACAGACAAACTGGCAGCTTGAGCACATGTAACCAGCACTATCACAAGCATGAGACTGTTGGCTTGGCTGGCTTAAAAATGGTTTGATCTCCACCGAGAGACTGGCCACATTGATCACCTTGCAGGTGGACAGACAGACAGGGATGCATCATAGCCATAACCAGGATGCTGGAATGAGACTAGCAGCTGTCAAAGAATAGGAGCGTTTCCACGCTCCTGACAATCAGGTTGTACCTTAATTACCTGTGACGATTAATAGAGTACACAAAAGAAGCAGCGCATGTGCTGTCTGCCACTTTCTTCACCCACTCCTATAGGCTCTGTTATAAAGCTGTAAATTACCACTTCTTCAAAACCATTCACTAGCCTTAAATGGCCTGGGCGTGACCACTGCATTGAGCCCTTGAATCGGGCAAAATCCTTATAATAATGGCCCAATTAACTTCGGAACAGACAGAGAGGCTTCCTGTTGCAACAGTTCATCTTATATTTGTTAATCCTTATGCTTAGGGTATCTTGGATTTCTTACATTTCCCTGTGTAAATCAAGATAACATATAGTTAGCTTTACTGAGGTGCTTTTATGGTGCAGTACATATATCTGAGCACTGAATCTCTCCAATTCATTTCACTGAAAGCACCCGCTTACCCCATTTGACGTTTACTTAAGTAACTTAATTATCATTACCCAAGCAGGATTTTATTAATGCTGGCGCTGACACAGTCCACTTCCCCTGGGAAAAGGCAGCAGCCTGTAGATTACCAAAGGAGACAGCCGAGAGAGATGGCGTTGGAGGAAGAGAGGAATGGGGTAGAATCAGCATTGATCTCCTCAGTCTATTTCAGAGACTTTCACTACAGTTTAAAAACTGGTGATTTACAGCTTGCGACCCCTCTGACAGAGACATCAGCGGAAGGTCCTCTATAAATCACAGGCGTGTGCCACTCGTCAGCACATTAACATTCAGTAAAGCTGAGTGAGAACTAGCAGAGAAAACAAAGAAATGAAGCGAGCCACAACAAAATGCATTACAGGGGTCACCTCGTATCTAAACCTCATAATGCATTAATGTATAGAGTACAGCATATACACATAAAGCATTTAACGCCCATGAACCTTTCATAAACAAAGCACTGGGTGGCATTTATGATGGACAAGAAGTAATAAAAAAAGCAAAGATCATACAAGGTTTATTCTGTTGCCTGGAAATTTGCATATCTTCAGCTTACCAAGCTATTTATGCTCAAGTGTTGTGGCGGAGTATGTACATTAATGTCTAAGAAGGACAAGCAGCCTTCTTTTTTTTTGAAAATCTTTGGTCAACATTTTCATATAAGAAAAACTGAAAAATGGTGGAATGGGAGATCTGGTAACAAACAGTGACACAATACAAGCAAGATTAAGTAGGCAAACAGAAAAGGTTCCGCAGCACAAAGCAGCTCCAGAAGATGGGTAAGAACACCCTTTACCCTTGGTTGCATTGCCAACACATCAAGGAAATGGAAAGAATTTATATAGCTTTTGCCGGACTACTGTAGATACAGTGCCTTGAAAAAGTATTCACACCCCTTGAAAATTTCCACATTTTGTCATGTTACAACCAAAAACTTTAATGTATTTTTTCAGGATTTTATGTGGTAGGCCAGCACAAAGTGACACATAATTGTGACGTGGAAGGAAAATGATAAATAGTTTCAAATTTTTTTACAAATAAATATCTGAAAAGTGTGGCATGCATTTGTATTTAACCCCCCTTTACTCTAATACCCCTAACTAAAATCTAGTGGAACCAATTGCCTTCAGAAGTCACCTAATTAGTAAATAGAGTCCACCTTTGTGTAATTTAATCTCAGTATAAATACAGTTGTTTTGTAAAGTCCTCGGAGGTTTATTAGAGAACCTTAATGGACAAACAGCATCGTGAAGGCCAAGGAACACACCAGGCAGGTCAGGGATAAAGTTGTTGCAAAGTTTAAAGCAGGGTTAGGTTATAAAAAAATATCACAAGCATTGAATATCTATCAATCCATCAACCGAAAATGGAAAGAGTATGGCACAACTGCAAACCTACCAAGACATCATCCACCTAAACTGAAAGGCCGCACATTAATCAGAGAAGCAGTCAGAGGTCCATGGTAATTCTGGAAGAGCTGCAGAGATCCACAGCTTAGGTGGGAGAATCTGTCCACCTGACAACTATTAGTCGTGCACTCCACATATCTGGCCTTTAGGGCTCTTTCACATGGGGCGGATCAGTGATGATCCGCCCCGTGAACACCCGCTTGCTCAGCGGGGATAGCTCCGCCGATCCCCGCTGAGCAGAAAGATGACAGGTCCATCGCTGCACACTGTGCAGCTACGGACCTGTCAGAGCGCCGCTCTCCCCTATGGGGGATCGGATGATGACGGACCGTAGTGTCCGTTGTCACCCGATCCGATACGAAAACGGATGGAAAAGTAGTTTTTTCCTCCGTTACACTTTTCGGATCGGAGCGGGTCAGATGTCAGCGGACATGCTACCGCTGACATCCGACGCTCCATAGGGATACATGTATGTCTGTTTTTCATCCGAAAACGGAAGGATGAAAAACGGACATACGGATCCCTCGTGTGAAAGAGGCCTTATGGAAAAGTGACAAGAAGAAAGCCATTGTTGAAAGAAATCCATAAGAAGTCCTGTTCGCAGTTTGCGAAAAGCCATGTGGGGGACACAGCAAACATGTGGAAGAAGGTGCTCTGGTCAGATGAGACCAAAATTTAACTTTTTGGCCTAAAAGCAAAACACTATGTGTGGCAGAAAACTAACACTGCACATCACCCTGACCACACCATCCCCATAGTGAAACATGATGGTAGCAGCATCATGTTGTGGGGATGCTTTTCTTCAGCAGGGAGAGGGAAGCTGGTCAGAGTTGATGGGAAGATTATTGGAGCCAAATACAGGGCAATCTTAGAAGAAAACTTGTTAGAGTCTACAAAAGACTTGAGACTGGCTGGAGGTTCACCTTCCAGCAGGACAAGGACCCCAAATATACAGCCAAAGCTACAATGAAATGGTTAAGATCAAAGCATATTCATGTGTTAGAATTGTTTAGTCAAAGTCAAGACTTAAATCCAATTGAGAATCTGTGGCAAGATTTGAAAATTGCTGTTCACAGATGCTCTCCATCAAATCTGACAGAACTTGAGCTATTTTGCAAAGAAGAATTGGGCAAAATTTTCACTCTCTAGATGTGCAAAGCTGGTGTAGACTCGGTGTAAGTACTAACCGGTGTTCCCCAGAGCTCCTAATGGTGGAGATGGATTTTTTTGCATGCTAGTACCAGGTCACAGTCCAAAGGATCGTCCCACAAAGAGGTGAGCAAGCCACGGTCCATTATCAGATATAGCAGGTAGGAATCAAGCAGAAGCGTAGTCAGTAAACAAGCCAAAATTTGGCAACAAGTGGTTGCAGGTTGGGATCAAGCAGAAACATAGTCGAGGAACTAGACATGGGTCGGTAACGAGGGGTAGCAAAGATACGGACGGCAGGAGGAGTGACAAGAGCGAGATATTGGCTGAAGAGAGCACAATAATCTGGCAAACAGGACGTGCAGATACATGGCTTAAATCAGGAAGTTCATGGGAAGAGCAAAGAGTTCAAGGTTCACTAAAAAACATAAGACAAGGCAAGAAAGTCAGAACAATCAGACAGGGAGCTGTCCAGCATCTCAGGTGGCATAGCAAGAAGAAATACTTCCAGACATAGTTGAGGTCCTAGGTTCAAATCCAAGCCCTAACATTCAGTCTGCAAGCCCTTCAACATGGCAATGTCTCCATTTGATTTGGGAATATTTCCAGAGAGAAAATGGTGATGCCTAAATTTTGCTAATTGTAAATTAGGAATTTCTATGATAGACAGCATAACGGAAGGTGGTGGGGGGATAAGTTAACTAACGCTGGAAAAGAATGTGGTTAGGGTTGAAGAGACCACGGGCTGGCAAGTGCTGGAAGCTGGGGATTTTCACAGAAGCCACAACAGGGACAATTCTTGTTCCAATGTGACTCATTTTTTCAGAGCTACATATATTCCTACACCAGTCTAAGAACCTTGCAGTGTGTAAGGCCTTGTAATAGAGCACTGGATCAGGCAATATCATGCCTCCATGACTTTTCGGTGCACAATCTGTTCTGTTCAATATAGCTCCCCATATGAATTGAAGGAATTCTCTCTTTATTGCCAGAAGGAATCGACTGGGGTATATGTATAGGGCTGGTCTGGAATAGGCACAAAAGACTAGGAAGTATGTTCATCTTTATTTAATTGTTCCCACCAAGGCAGGAGAAATATTTGGTACTCCAGCATTTAAGGTCCTTGGGAATATAGGACAAGAGGGGGAGAAAGTTGGCCTCAAACATTTGTGTTAGCGCTGGGGTTATCTAGGTCCCACAAGTAAGTGAAGAATGAAATTGTCAATGCAAATGGAAAATTCTTTTTATATACAGGGACAGAAATATTCATAGCTTGTCACTTCTTTAGAGTATCCTTAATGTAGAAGTTCTCCATAGCAATGAAGTTCAGCGAGTAAATTGGGTGGGGAAGTCTCAGGTACTGCATTGATATAACAAAAAGTAAGTCATCCGCATAAGCGTCAAATTTATGTTAGCCCTGTTCAGCGGAACATCCCGTGATGTCAGGGTTGTTTCTTTTGTGCTGTAATAGGAGTTCCTGGCTGGTGCCACTGCAAAGAGAAAGATATTCTGAGACACATCCATGGCTCAAACTGCCACGCTTTGGTAGGAATATATATCCCTTTGATCCATTTGTACATATTATGGCCCAAACCTAAGTGTCAAAGGGTAGCTTAAATAAAATTAGTCTTGAGACTCCTGCATTACTCTGATCTTGGAAATTATTAGTGAATAGCCAGAAAATATACAACTTTCACATGGTGGGCATACCCAAAAATTTTCATTTCCCTGCCCACCCTTCACCCCCCCCCCCCCCTTACACACCTTCCTACGGGCTAATGACATCATGACTTGCACATTATAACAAGGGGGCGGTAGGATAGGGGGAGGGGGGCTGTTAAAGAGTTAAAGCAAACTCCAGGAAAAACTGAAGTAGTAGGCAAGTCATCCATAATCCTTGTATGCATCTCAAGGTTTTTTTTTATATTGCCCACTGCCATACATCTTTATTTTATAGACTGTTAACCATTTGCTGAGATCAGTTGACTTAATTGTAGCTATCATTGTATTCGGTGGGCCCACTCTCCTTTCTGTTTTCTGAGTAAATAATTTCCAGTGTAACCTGAAAGACAGCACATGAGCTTTCTTAGCAAGCTTGATTAGACAAGAAAGCCGCATTCGGCCTTTAAGACATTAGCATAATGTCAATGCTCATTAGACGCCATTGGGACTTCTTAGTTGAGGGGAAGGTCATAGCAAAGGAGAAAGCAAAGTGTACAGAAGATGCATGCTATACGTCTTTGCTTTCCTAGAAAACAGTATTGATGCTGCTCTAAATATATACCAGGCAGGAAGCAGTCAATGTGATTGATTGGAAGCCTAGGAGTACCCAGGCCCAGAGGAAGTCATGTGACTATGTGGCAGAGGCAATATGACTCTTTTCATGCTGATGAAGAACTAAAAGTTTTAGCATGTCCTCCCATTCAGGGCCTGCAAGGTGCTCATGCTGGATGACGGAAAGGTGCCTGCTTTAGGTGAGATATAAACTTTAGTTTAATTTCAATTAGGGTAATGTATACCTTGCAGCAATCCTAATTTTAGTGTCATTGTCATAACTGAATGTCTCAGTCTAAGCCAGCCATTCTCAACAAGAGTTTTGTGGAACCCTAAGGTTTCTCAAGCAGGGTTCAATGGTACCCTAGGGTTCTTCCAGAAGGTGCTAGGGGTTGCTTAAGCAATTTGTGCCTCTCAGATACATTTCTACTGACACCACTGATCTTTTTAGCTATCTATAAAGAGATAATTCCTCCCAATGTCCACAAGTTCCCACTGACCATCACACTAATGTATCAGGAGTTGTAGATATAGTAATTTCTAGCAGGGGTTTCCTGAGAGTGTAAAGTTATTTCAGGGGTTCCTCTGTGTTGAAAAGGATGAGAAAGGCTGCTCTAGAGGTTGCTTAAGCTGTGGCTGATTGACCTCTCATCTGATGGTGCCTACATAGTTGCAGGTCCAGTGCCAGTCAGAGCCAGCAGCATGACATCAATGATATCTTTTACTGTCCATTAAGTTGACCATAGTGTGGACATTATTTCCACTGACCATTAATGTGTGGGGCTTATTCACACTGACCCCCCCTCCCCCATTGAATTATTTTAGCAGAGGTCCCTTGAGATCTGAAAATGATTTCAAGGCTTCCCTTGGAAAAAAAGGCAAGAAAGACTGATTTTGGCCAACCCATAGACTTTCAGAATAACTGGATAATATGTCAAGGGCGCTCAGAATGTCAGGACCAGGCAGATGGTGTCTTTATTGGATGCATGAAGTGGTCTTCAAACACTTAGGACTGCACTCAAAGAGGAAAGCAATCTCTATTAGAAAACAAATAAAAGAAAAAAGGCGCCTCTAAGTGCAGAATTAAAATTTTTAATATCCCCAAACAAGATTAAAAACACTTACAGAATCAAGGATAAGAAGAGGCATAACATGGATGTATGAAGCAGGTGATCTGGCATCAGGAGGTCCCAGTGTATCACAGCTCTCCAGGGATAGTGATATGCAGCAGCAGAAGGTCCCAGGATAACCAGCAGGTGAACACCCCAGGCTCTGGGAATACTGGTGAAGCAATTGTGTTGTCTGAGTCAGCGTGTAGCATCCCGGAAATGACGTCAGTTGGAGGGGACAACAACCAGCATGGACCGCAAACAGGAAATATGTCATCAAAATGGGACGCGTTTCAGAACTACTGATTGGTTCCTTCTTCAAGCCAATTGCAGAATAACTGGGCAGCATTACTAAACAAAAAAACAAAGCCAATATACTGCATATACCAAGTAAAAAATGAAAGTGATATTAATAAAAAAAATTTAAAAAAACATGTCATGCTTACCTGCTCCGTGCAATGGTTTTACACAGAGCAGCCCTGATCCTCTTCTTCTTGGGTCCCCCTGCCGGCACTCACTCCTGGCCCCTCCCTCCTGCTACCCGAGCAGTCTTGCTCCCAAGCTTTTGCTCTGTGTGTCCATTCACACACGGAGCGCAGCTCAGCCCCTCACCCACCCTCTCCTCATTGGCTCACTGACTGTGATTGACAGTAGCAGGGGCCAATGGCTCCCACTGCTGTCTAAGCCAATGAGGAGGAAGAGACCCGGGAGAGCCGCTACTCTTGTGCACATCGCTGGATTGGGATGGGTAAGTATGTGGGGGGGCTGCTGCACACAGAAGGCTTTTTTTTTTTATTATTACATGGTTACATTGTTCCAACTTGTAATGCACAACATTTTCAGCACTGGCACATTCCTGACCACTTCCTGTGATTCCCTAATAAATTATTAGTGCCAAATTGTCCAAATTGGAGGAAGGGGCCAGCCCTTGACTTTCTCATTAAGTCTGAGGTGTCTGTTCAACCTAAAAGGAAACTCCGGGCAACAATGCAACAAATAAAATTGAGCTGATGAAGAATGTAATGCTAATATTGTCTAGGGGATCATTTAAATAAGAGTTACTTGCCCTATTCTACAGTCCCATGACGGGCGGTAATCCTTTCCACCTCTCTCCAGTGCCAGAATGTGGGCTGGCACTCCTATGTCAGGATATGTTAATGCAGAGCAGGGACTGCCCAGACATGAGTTATTGACTGCTAAATGGTTGATTTGGTTATTTAATAGCATTCGACAATTCCTTTTGTATAAAGGGAATTGTATATTTCAGAGACTTGAATCTGGCTGGCAGAGATGTAATACGTGAACTTCGGTGTGAGTTATTGTTTTGGGATGGATCAGATCCCAGTGATTCCGTATCCAGGCCAATGCATGGAGGCTCTTCAAATTGTTCTGAGGTTTAGTAATTCCCAGCTTCAGACCTTCTTTTTTACGTACCGGTACATAAAATGTGTTTTATCGACATACTGTAAATGTGTACGGTAACTGTATAGAGTGACCTGAAGATGAATCCTTCATATTCAGTGCTTGTACTTAGCGCTTCACTTGTACTTCACAAGCCTTTGCTCTGCCTTGGTAAATCCCTCAATCTGCAATATTTCTCTGCATGCTTTTATTGATTATGTTATTTTAGGTCATGTGAAAACATTTTACAAAGGCATGGGCTGCATAATAAAAGATGACAATGAATCCCGTTTGTAGAACACAGACATTTTAATGACATTTAATGAGAAAAAAATGCATTACAGAGGCACAAGATTTTGAAAGCGAGGAATCCAACTTCGCCCATTAAACGACATGCTCATATTGAATGTATTTTGATATCCTGGAAACTTTCAAATAATTCCAGGTAGTGAACATTAAATATATAAGCCACAAAATTCATTAAACCATTATAAATATTTTTTAAGTACATTTACCTTGCTAGAAATTGCAAACAGATTTGGGCATCAATTGGTACATTATACAGCATTCCTGATCAAAGTGGTATTCCGGGCACCTTGCCTTATCCCACCAAAGCTTGTCTCTGCATTAAAGTAGAACTAAAGGCATTTTTTTTTTTAGTTTTGGATAGAGAAGAGAGGGATTAGAACACCTTTCAGGTTTTTATTGCTTTCTGTGCCCCGTAGAGAGAGTCACACACACACCGGGGTTGATTTTCTTATGGAACGGAGAATGTTAACTCAGCAAGACCCCTTTCACACTGGGGCGCTTTTCAGGCATTCAGGCCTGTAAAGCACCTGAAAAGCGCCTCTCGTGCCTCCCCAGTGTGAAAGCCTGAGTGCTTTCACACTAGGGCAGTGCGCTTGCAGGAAGGGAAAAGAAGTCCTGCAAACAGCATCTTTGGGGAGGTGCAGAAGCGTTGTATACACCGCTCCCAAAATGCCCTGCCCAATGAAATAAATGAGCAGCGCT
Organism: Lithobates clamitans; assembly: GCA_037952925.1. NCBI lineage: Eukaryota > Metazoa > Chordata > Amphibia > Anura > Ranidae > Lithobates > Lithobates clamitans. The sequence goes on from JBBGZY010000628.1 coordinate 847,098, forward strand.
GCGAAGTGCCTGAAAAGTGCTTCGGCAGTGCAGCAACACGGGCGCTTTTAACCCTTTCTTTGGCCGCTAGTGGAGGTTAAAAGTGTCCCGTAGCATCCGAAAAGCGTCGCGTAATTAACGGTAAAGCACCGCTAAAATTAACGGTGCTTTACTGCCTATTCCCCCCCCCTGCCCCAGTGTGAAAGTAGCCTAAGGTAAAGATGTATTCACTGAGAAGAATGTGAAAGAGAAATTAAAAAGAAAAACAGAGGCTCCTCTCTCTTCTATCTGTATTAATCACTTCTGACAGGTTATTCCAACACCACAGAATCTCAGGAGACAGCCCCTGTTGACTCTGCATCAGCGGATACAGCCCGATTTCCTCTATGGGCGATTAGATGGAAAGAGATCACCTGTCCATTTCCATTGGCCTGTCACCCAATCCACCATTCTGTTTTTAGCAGACTTAATCAGATCGGATGTCGGCAGGTGTCAACGGACAAACAAGTCCGTTGACATCTGCCGCTCCATAGAGGGCAGTGGGTGGTCCGATCGGGTCCGCCTGAAAAACTGACAGGTGGACCCCGATCGGTCCACCCATGTGAAAGGGGCCTTAGGTGGCTGCAGAGAAGAGAAAGCGGCAGATAAACAGGTAAACATATGTAGAAGGATTTGTCATCTCTGTGTATCACTTGAGGCTACTCACTTTAAAGGGCACATGTAAGAGTGAAAGTGAACCATCTCTATCCCTTTAGTAAATCAACCTTTATGTGTCATTTTTGTTGTTATTATCAAGAGTGAAAGTGAATGCTAATCCCAAATTTTGGGTTGTTACAAGAACAGGAACAGAGGGGAAATCTTCCAAATATAGTTCTGGTGACAACAAGGGATTCCATCACTTTGGAGAGATTCTATTTTACTTCCTATTTTCCTTTGGGACAGGAAATGAAGGGAATATCGCCAATGGGACACAGATGGCAAAAAAGTAATTGACAGGGGTTATAGCCCTCCATTACTCTATTCAAAGTTTTTTAAAAAAAGTTTTCCTTTAGTTCTACTTTAATGTTAAATATCAAAAATGCATCATTTCTCATTTTCAAAGCTTAACTGAACAGGATAAAAATAGAACTTACTGGTTGCCATGCAAATGTTTCAGTTTTCATAGTTTCTTCTCAGTGCTTTGATATTTAACATTAAAACAGAAATAAAGTCAAAACTTTTTCATTTTGGATAGAGTAAGGGAGGGTTATAACCTCTTCTAACTATTGTTTTGCCTTGTGTTCCCCAATTGGGGAGCTTTCCTTTCACTTCCTGTTCCTGTCTGGAGATTGTAAGATTTCATTGGGGAGATTTCCTTTCACTTCCTGTTCCTGTCTGGAGATTGTAAGATTTCTTGATGTTGATATGGGGTATTTTAGCTTTATCAAGTGTTCTGGAACTTTTATAGATAGGCAAACCCTATCCTCATATTGATTAGTGGTTCCAAATGAATAACTACTGCAGTACACAAAAGATACTCAGCATCTTTCCAAATCACTGTTCTGTTTATTCGACGCAATTGAAGTTTTTTATACACATGATTAGGTAGGTATCACATTAATATTACAATAGTTTTTTATGGTAATAAGGGGCGTAACATAGGCAGGCTAATTCTAACCAGGACTTGAAAGAATACAAACATGTAATGAAAACATTATTAGTGCCGTGTGCACAATGACTGGAGTGTGCAATACATATGCAAAGCATACAAAATAGAATACAGTTTTATACAGAATTTACAAATTTCCTTGACACAAGTCATCACCTGCATGTTAATAGGGTATCGGATCATGCTCAGATCTTACAAATTTATCCTGAAAATCTTGTTTTCATTAGCCTAACTATTGCCTTCACATGTGTAGTGTGTAAAAAGTAGGTTGGGGCACAAGAAATCCCCTTGTATTAATAGAGGTTCAGTGTTCTTGAGGAGACTTCAGACTAACCCTGTGGGTGGGAAGAGGCGGGGGGGGGGGGTTAATTTATCTTCGCTGCAAGAATAAAAATGTGAAGAGGATATACAGAGGTTGATTTTCTAAAGGCAAATAGGCCGTGCACTCTGCAAGTGCAATTGCTCCAGAGCTTAGTAGATGAGGAGAAGCTCTGCTGACTTTCCTCATCCAATCATGTGCAAGCAAAATGCTGTTTTTTTTTTCCCTTGTATATGATTGGGTATTCTTTGAGAAGTGAAACATATACAATGGGGTTGATTCACTAAGGGCAAATAGACAATGCGCTTAGTGAATCAACCCCATTGCATATTTATATTATCTTTGGTGACATGTTAGGGATGGAATGACAAGATCATCATCTTACATCTTAAATGACATTAAATCACATGTGATCCCAGTCTCAGGCCCTGACCATGGAATATGACCAGTTTAACATTTGTTTGTTCTTAAGAGGCATATATACGATGCACTTTGCTGCAGCCAGTACAATAACATGTTTTCTCAAACGCTCTCCATTTCCCTGACTCCCTACACAGCCCTGAGATCAATGCAAAGAGAATATTGAGATTATTAATCGTCTAAAGCCTCACTTATACAGAATTGACTAGCAAGCACTTAATGGATCAAGCACTGCCCTCCAGATCAGAGCAGAGGCGGCTGATGAATTGTCCTGAGACGTCACTTGTTATCGTTCGGCTATCGACAGTGGCCCCGGTGGCCGTTTGTCTTTTGGGCTCTTGGCGACGAATCCTCCTTGTCCTCCGGCTGGCACAGGCGTCTGCGTGATCAATGCACAGCTGCAGCTGGTTGAAGGGGACCAAATCCATCCAACAGTTGATCTGGTTCCATTTTACCAGCTTCAGCAAAGCATTTAGGCGTGGGAAGACTGGTGATGTGCAAGTCACTTCCTATCAGAGAGAAATAAAAACTTTTTTCCTTTATAAGCTATTATACAGCAGCCACATCAATACACTTGTCACATACAACAGCACATAAAACTGTATTGTAACAGACACAATTCGTAACTCAACTCGGGCCACATATGTTAAAGTGCACTCCAAGGACATGCTGGTAGGTTAATTGGATCCTGTCTAAATTGTCCCTAGTATGTATGAATGTGAGTTAGGGACCTTAGATTGTAAGCTCCTTGAGGATAGGGACTGATGTGAATGTACAATGTAAATGTAAAGCGCTGCGTAAATTGATGGCGCTATATAAGAACCTGAAATAAATAAATAAAGTGTAGCTATGGTCAAAATGTAAAATCATATACGGTACTAATTTGCACATTGCATTTCAGTTATTTCCAGCCTACCCTATTAGTCGGAATGCTTTTGACGTTTGCAAATTTGCTTTGTGAAGATCCTTGAATTTTATAACATGTATTCACTATTCCCTGTGAGTAGGCAATGCTGTGTCACACATTTCTCAGAGCCTGTCTTCTGAACTACAGCGGTGCTGAGAGGAATAGTTTCAGGAGGCAGAGTCAGTACAGGAATCACTGCTTGTAGGCAGCAAGGTACCATGGGATATGTAGTCCTTAGAAGTCAAATATAAACAGCAGAGGAGAATATGCAAAGCATGCAGGGAAATTGCGGAAAGAGAAGACCAGCAGACAGGCAGTACTCACTTCATGAAAAGAGATTTTTCAGGTAAGCTTAAAAGATTGTCAAAAATAACTATAGCCTGTATTGCTATTACAATGCTGATGTTTTAAAATAAACATGTAAGCTGTGACTATATATAAACTCCTTTGAAATTTGAATATACAGTTCCTCTGTGTATCTGATTATTGCAGCATCTGCAGCATACACCAACTGTATTGTGCATATATATGGCGGTGGTTGTGTTGATGAGTTTAGCCCTGAAGAGGATGGTGTCCTCCCCAAAACTTTCCAGCTTGCAAGCGCAGCGTTTGTAGGGTTGCCACCTTTTTCTTCAAGCCAAACCCGAACATTTTAGCGGCCTGAGACACCTTTGGGTGCCCCCAAGGAGAGTAGTAATGCAGTGCGCATAGTGTGCCACAGCAAACAGTGGGTGTGGCCAAATTGCTCTTGCTGACATCATCGGCCTGCCCCCCAGTGATGTCGAACCTGCCCCTAGACAGCCGCCTACATCTCCTGGGTGGCAACAGATTTGTGTGTGACTATCTTGGTTACTTGGGGAGCCACAGCCTGGTCTGAATAATGTGTCCGGGTTTCAGTCTGCCTGAAATCCAAATACATGATTGAAAACCTGGACTGTCCGGGTGAATCCCGGACAGGTAGCAACCCTAAGCGTTTGACCAAGCTATTCCCGCACTGCGTTAAAATTTAGTGTCATACAACGCCTGTATGCATTTATTTTTGTGAATATCCACTTGGCTTTGTTTTGTTTTATACAATAAACCTTCTATAATAATGCATTAGGTGTGTGTGCTCTTTCAGAGTCATTTGCTAGATTTCCTAATCTGGGGAGGGGTGCATTGACGAAGCATTGTTGAAGGGGGTTATTCCACTGCATTTGATAATCCACTGTACAAGCAGACTCTGAGGCAGAACTATGCACGGGAAGTGTTAATGTGCTTTGTGCAAAAAAAAAAAGTAAGGCTTGGCCCTATCCCTTCCAGCTTCCTGAATGTCCTTGTTGGTCACTGAAGTCATCTATCATATTGAAAGACTAATAGGAAGGCTTGGAAAGGCAAATGAAGCAGGTCCAGGTTTGCCATTTATAGTTGGTATACATTTCATGTTGCTTGAACTGTCTATATCTTTTTATCTACTGATTGTTTGGACTTTTCACTAAGGCCACTTTGACACAGGGCAGGCTCCGTTGGAGTCCGTCTGCTCAGTGGGGAATCTGTATGCTGATCCCAGCTTAGTAGGCAAATGGCTGGTCTGTGTCCGGCCTGCATAAGCCGCATAGTCCGCTCTCCTCTATGGGTGATCAGATGTAAACCGACCCCCTGTCTGTTTACACCTGACTGCCATCCGATCTGCCAGACAGATGGGGAACGGATCCAGATCCATCTGTTTTTAGCAGACAGGATTGGATCGGATGTCGGTGGGTGTGTTAATGGACACATGTCCATTGACACCGGCTGCTCCATAGAGATTAATGGATGGTCCGATTGGGTCTGCCTGAAAAAAGTGACCCGATCAGTCCAGCCATGCGAAGGTCCCTAAAGGTAACATCTGCATGTGCTGACTTTGAAATGAACACAGGTCTGAGGCTGGGTACATTAATGACAAAATATATTTATACATTCACCCCCTTAATTTGTAAACTGGTTTAGGGTCTCCACCTCCAGTATTGCACACTCTGCTCCACCTCTCCCTCTTTGGTAAATTTGGTAACAATTTTAAATAGTAAATAAGGCAGTCCTGAGGATAGCCCAAGTTGTTGTCATTCACAAAGTCATGACGGGAAGAGGAATCTCAGGACGTTTCCATCCTTGCATTTCATTCAGGCATTAGGAAATCCATCACTGTGGAAGTCAGTAAAGGGTGGTATATGAATAAAGATATAGCGCTCGCAAACACAATGGGTGAAAATACAATAAATGGTGAACAAAGTCCAAATAAAAGTGACTAAAGGTGCTCCAATCCAAAGTTAAGGAAATATAAGGTGCTTCAGAAATATTCAGGTGTACAACACCCCCACTCACCAGATCACTCACGTGTATCCCCACTCACCAGATCAGAACGACCCCCAGCTTTTCAGTCTGGTGGGTCACTTAAGCATGGTAAAGATATCCTGGGATGGCGGATATGGTGTCAATTCATCAGGTTCAGAATTCCTTTATGAAGTATCTCAGCCAGACAAACAGGTACCCAGAAGTAAAAAAGAATGAAACTGATAGCGAAGTACAATTAAAAAAGATTTTATTGTAAAAGGGAGTGAGTACTTACAAAAGGTAAAATCAAACAAGCCTCAAACATGATACCGGTGATACCAGAAATTGGCGCAATTTCCGGTATCACTGACGTCACTTCCGGTCTTGTGGAACGCACGCCAGGAACGGCGTTTTTACACTCACAGCTCCATGTTTGAGGCTTGTTTGATCTTGCCTTTTGTAAGTACTCATTCCCTTTTACAATAAAATCTTTTTTAATTGTACTTCGCTATCAGTTCCATTCTTTTTTACTTCTGGGTACCTGTTTGTCTGGCTGAGAAACTTCATAAAGGAATTCTGGACCTGATGACTTGACACCATATCCGCTATCCTAGGATATCTTTACCAAGCTTTAAGTGACCCACCAAACTGAAAAGCTGGGGGTCGTTCTGATCTGGTGAGTGGGGATACATGAACGGGGGTTTTGTACACCTGAATATTTCTGAAGCACCTTAAATTTCCTTCACTTTGGATTGGAGCACCTTTAGTCACTTTCATTTGGACTTTGTTTGTTCACCATTTATTGTATTTTCACCCGTTGTGTTTGCGAGCGCTATACCTTTTATTCATTTTGTTTCTCAAGTCATTAGCACTTTGTGTATAGCAGCTGCGTCTTGTACTATATATATTTTTTTGGATACACCATAAGCGCGAGCATATATATTTAGTTTATATATTTTTTTTACAGTAAAGAGTGGTAGAAAGTCTACACACCAAAACGTGGCACCACAGGCTCTGAGGGCATCTTTTGGAAACTGGTAAAGTGATTCCCATTAATAGGGAAGCAGATCAGTGATCAGTCATAGTGGAGAGGGCCCCAAATAATACCTTGTATGTTTACCTGCTCTCCCACTGCGGGTTTATATGCAGCACATGCAAGTGCAAAGACCTGATGACATCACACCCTGCTGACGATCGGATTCTTCATATTGCAGAATAAATAAAAAAATCTGCGAATTAAGATACAAGATTGTGCCACTTATATAGTGGCCTTATGGGAGACACAAAATACTGAAGGAAAATCTCACAACTGGAGTCTTGGAAAGACATAAAAGCTGCCAGGTTGTTCATCCTTATAACAGTTACTACAGATATTATATATATTTGTAAGAAGTATGTAGACTGTATTTGTGTACTTAACACGTGGTTTACACACAAATACATTATTCTTGCACACAGTTTTGCCCTAAACACTACAAACAAAAGGTTTATCTTTAAACAAATTGTGTGGTTTTTTTTTTTGTTTTTTTTTTTAAACACGGCAACAATTAAGTGGGTTTTAAAACATCTGCTGACTACATAATCCCATGCAGTGTAGTGCGCTCAGCATTTTTACACAGCTCCGGCTTCTAAATACTGCTTTCTATGGCAAAACCCCAGCCTCCCCCTTACAATCAATAGAAGATGAGACACCATGAAAATGCAATATGAGTCCAATTAGTTATAATTGGAGCAAATGGTGATGTAGATAAACTGGTGGAGTAAGATGTATTTGCTCTGAACGCCGGGCGCGTATTTCAACGCTGTGTGCACCTCGCGTCCGGGCCCTGCTAATCCCATCTTGAGAGATGAAGCTGTTTGGGGACATATGTTACAACAGCTATCCTCATTACTCAGGACAGAATTAAAGTGTTTTTGCAAATTGCTGTTTTTATTACTCTTCTCGTTCAGATCAGTGTATTATGACAGTCTCCTACTGAGCGTAAGTGTAAGACATCATATCTTAAATCTTAAAACCTCCAAGTGCAGGCCAGAATAACTCTAGATACAATAACTGCAGCCGCTATTAGCCCTAAATGGCTGCATTGGTCCTGGACTCCAGTATACCATGCATTTGTGATAGAGAAATAAAGACAGAGCCATTCCACTGCTTTGAATACTCCAAAGGACCACCATAAAATCTAATGCCCTACTACAGTGATATTCAGTATGTGTGTATATATATATATATAAAATTTTCAAAAGTATTGGGGCACCTGCCTAGGCCAGTCAAGTTCCTCCACCCCAAACTCGCTCATCCATGTCTTTATGGACCTTGCTTTGTGCACTGGTCCCAATTGTTTGGTGTAGGGGGGATTATGGTGTGGGGTTGTTTTTCAGGGGTTGGGCTTGACCCCTTAGTTTCAGTAAACAGAAGTTTTAAGACGTCTGCATACCAAGACATTTTGGACAATTTTTCATGCTCCCAACTTTGTGGGAACAGTTTGGGGATGGCCCCTTCCTGTTCCAACATGACTGCGCATTGGGAAAAAAAAAATCCCCATAAGTGTATATTGATTGGTTTGCGTGATAGTTAGTGCCTACAAACTATGGCAGTAATAGGGAACCTTGGCACCCCAGATGTTTTGGAACTACATTTCCCATGATGCTCAACTACACTGCAGAGTACATGAGTATCATGGGAAATGTAGTTCCAAAACATCTGGGGTGCCAAGGTTCGCCATCACTGAAATATGGGATGTATACTGGAGTTTTACTTTTCTTTTATGCTTCTATTGGCGGCAATCAACGACTTATAACGGGACTGTCATAGTGCGGTGGACAATCTGTCACTAACTGACGCTGGGGAGAACTGACTAACTGCCACTGATATCACCAGGAATGAGAAACACGGAGATCGCTCCCTGTGTACAGAGCTGTGTGTTGAATTGACAACACAGAGCTCTGGGCTGTGAATGTACACAGCTGATCACCATGTCCCGACCGTGAATCATTGGCTGGGACTTGCTGACAGGCTCCATCTGTGTGCAATCACAGTGGGAGCTGGGCGGGGGGATGGGGGGGGGCACGCATGTGCACGTCCTAAACCCCGGAAGTAGGCAGCGACATACCACTAAATCGCTTTCTCTACGGCAGCCGCTCGTCCGCAGTACATTGCAGGCAGACGGTCGCTAAGTGGATAAAGTACGGGATGCTGCGCAAGTCTTTTGCACTATTTACATTGTATTTTCAGCTTTGGTGTGATGGCAGTCCTGCGCAAACTGCATTGGTGAAATTCATGTCTGCTCAAACCTGACTCATTCTTATCAGATCCTTTTACCACAATGTAACTTAAAAAAAAAAAGTTTTCTGCATGCTAGTGTAAAATGCAGGAAACCATAATGTGTATGAAATAAGGTATTAGACTTTATTATCAAAACTAGTAGCACCCTCCGGCTTATGTCATAACATGTGAGTGCTGTTCAGCACAGTTGTACTGTGAGCCAAGGCCTGTTGTGCATGACAGACTGGGATCAAAGGACATAAATGGAATGATGCTGGCCATTCATCCAGAAGAAGAGCACTATCTGCGGGAGGAGAGGACATTCTGTGGGGTACAGTGCCAGACTTAAGGTGAGTATTGCAGCAAAAGCTGCTTACTTTATTTTCTAAAGTAATTAACGCTTGAATCAGTAATTAACTCTTGAAAAAAAAATTGTTCCCCTGCAGGTTAATGTCGTAATGTGCTAGTGTGCACCATATACTAGCACATTATGACAGACTTACCTCTTAAGTAAATTCCTCCAGTGGCGTGCTGTCATCACTGACAGGGATTCCATCTTCACCTGGTGTTCCTTCCAAGTTTGCGTGCTCTGGCTGTTTGGATGGCCGGGCCATGATGATGTCACTCTTGCACATGCACACGGGAGCCATGATCTTGGCACAGCACCCTGAATAGACAGCACAATCCAGTGTGCTGCCCATTCAGAGCGCATGCGCCGGTGACGTCACTGGCTGCTACAAATGTGAACATCCCCTAAATGGTGTACATTTAGGAGATATTCGCTGTACCTACAGGTACGCTTTATTGTAGGCTTACCTGTAGCTACAAGTAAACAAATAGACTTTATTACTACTTTAAAGGCGCTGGGCTGATCAATTGTTATTTTTTACTGATCCAGCTTTAAGATATTAAAATGTCTTTGCAAGCTTAGAAAAGAGATTACAGGGGGAAAACACCCCTTTATGGCAATATAGGACTTTATAGACTGTGTGATAAACGTGAGGTAACACAATTATATTAAAGTTTAAAAGAATCAAGCTTTATTTCAAATACATGGTAAAAAAAGAGGTCACGTGACCACACACATTATTTTAACAATTACAATCTTAATAGAACAACAATAGATGTTGCACAACTAGCAGTAGTTGATGTTAATGGTTTGAGATAATGTGTTCCGACGCGTTTCGCAGACCATATCTGCTTTGCCGCGGATGCCAGTACTCAGGATAAGTAGATCTGCTGTTACTGCTACCTTGCTTCAGAGACCCTCTAACCCAGTGATTATATGCTCCCACCCCACCCAGTCACTAGCCGTAACTCAGTGTAGGGTGGTAAGAAACATAAGACTTTTATTGAAGAATAGACACAAGTATATATATATATCCCTGGGGACAATCCCTCCTTCTTGTTGGCATAGAGACACAGTCTGGGGTAAACTGTACATCCAATAACATGAGGCACAGGTACAGTCAAACATTTCAACACATCTTAGGCAGGCCATACATGGGTCGAATTTCGAAAGAATTTTCTTTTGACAATCCTATCTAAGAATTTTTGTTCATATTTCACAGCATTAGTGGCTAGTAAGCAACAGCCGATTTTCGTGCGACAATCAAATTTTAGTAATCGGACATAGAAATTTTTTTTGAAAAACGAACGATTTTTAATCAATGATGGGAGAATCGTGCGAGAAATGTAATGAAAAAACAAATGCTCATGTGCAAGAAAAGAAAAGAAGGTTTCCAGCCACGAAAATTCTTTTATAACAGCAACAGGAGGTGAAATTTGAAGGCTTGGTTGGCTGAATTTCAAAATCAATGGTGGAACCATCGGATCACAAAACGCACAAATTTTCTGATTTTCAAAAGAAAATTCTTTCGAAATTCAACCCATGGATGGCCAGCCTAATAAACAAAAACTGGGCATGCAGCCAAAGTGGGAAGGACACTTGGGGAAACTTTCCCCTTTCTTACTATACCTCTGGTCTTCATGCTTGGAACATGCATAATACAAACAGTAGAGCGGGTGGGGTAGCGTTATTGACTGGCATTAACCCCATAGGCCCGGCTGGAAGTGTGGCTGCCCGGTCCATTAGGAACATGGTATGGTGATCACACTTTATATCTGGGCAATGAAATGCTGTATGGCCAGTGACAGCAATGGTATGTCCAATGTCAGTGTTCTAAGCATAGACAACCTGGCTGAAGGGCCTGGTATGAATCTGGGGGGGGGGGGGGGACCCTGCACCATTTTTTTCACAATTTTTTTTATCCGCCAATTCTTTTTTTTTTTTTTTTACATTGTGCTGTCAGCAGGGAACCCCGCTGACAGCTGATGACTCATCGGTTGTTAAGGACGCAGCGGCCAGCTTCCCACGCTGCTCCTTATAGCAACCAACTGTATACAGTGTTTTTGAAGGGGACAAAAAAGCATGAAAACTGCTTGCAAAATGCATCAAAATGAGGGTTTAAAAGCACAAAACACACCTGTCAAAGGCATCAAGCTCAGCCCGCATAGATCTGAACCTAGATTTAAGGCTAGTCCCCTAGGCAAATTTAAAAAAAAAATTATATATTTCACAGCTTTGGAGTGAATACATAGTGAGAGCCCTCTCCATGTGCTTGCATTGCCGTGCATTTTGAGGTTTGTTTATGATGCGCTGACATGAATAGCCATTCCTATCAAAAGCCCTTATAATGCGCATTACTGGCTGAAAAGCCTTTTTTTGGCCAATGTATGTCAGCAGCGTATATGTGAACTAAAACCATTAAAAACAATGGCAAACCTCTGCACATATGTTAAAGCACTCTGAACCGTGTTAACATGCATAGGTGTGAATTGGCCCTGAATGTGAGAACTCGCCATCTGACACACTACAAAATAGTCATTCAATTTTAACTCCATAAAATTATGCAGTGAGCAGGCAACCTACATTATCAAACAAGTAACTGCAATGTTTGCTGACTTGGCCATAATGTAACAAGTAGCTTCTTACAAGCATGACCTTTTCTTTTACTATTTGCGAGTGTGTTATTTTCTCGGGTATCTGAACTCTAAAGGGGCGTACACACAGTCGGACTTTTTGGCTACAAAAGTCCGACAGCCCGAGACTTTCGACTGACTTTTGGCGGACTTGCGTCGGATTTTCTAACGAACAGACTTGCCTACACACGATCACACAAAAGTCAGACGGATTCGTACGTGATGACGTACACCGGACTAAAATAAGGAAGTTGATAGCCAGTAGCCAATAGCTGCCCTAGCGTGGGTTTTTGTCCGTCGGACTAGCATACAGACGAGCGGATTTCTGGGTCCGGCGGAGTTACAACGTAAAGATATGAAGCATGTTCCACATCTAAAGTCCATCAGATTTGCGGCTGGAAAAGTCCGCTGAAAGTCTGGGGAAGCCCACACACGATCGGATTGTCCGCCGGACTTAGTCCGTCGGCGTCCGTCGGACTTTTGTAGCCGAAAAGTCCGACCGTGTGTACGCCCCATTGGGGGTTTATTTACTAAAGGCAAAAAGATTGTGCACTTTGCAAACTGCAATTGCACTCTGCAAGCGCAGTTGCTCCAGAGCTTAGTAAATGAGCAGAAGCTCTGCTGACTTCCATCAGCCAATCATCTGCAAGCAAAAATGCATTTTTATTTTTCATTTTCCTTGCACGTGATTGGGTATTCTTTGCAAAAAGAAGCCTTACCCCGTTTACTAAGCTCTGGAGCAACTGCACTTTACAAAGTGCACAGTCTATTTGCCTTTAGTAAATCAACCTCAAAGCCTGAAGCTGTACATTTGGGCAATGGGGTTTTCAGCACCAAGCACAAACCTGATTTCAAGAGAATATATTTCTTTCTTATCACCCGTGGTCTCCTCAGTCCTCACCGATCCCTATCATTTATCATCACCCAAACACTAAGCCCCATCCACGTGGGAAATCATATGATATGTGCATTCCTGCAGCGATTGAAAATGTACTGACCGGTGCACTGTTGTGCTATTTTTTCCTAATGGCACCCCAAAATCACCAGGCAATACATGTGCGCTAAAATGCACCACAATGCATGGTAATTTATTGCCATGTGTGATAGTTCAATGTGCCTGCACATCTGTGATTTTTCACATATAGGGCATTTCATTAAAATAAGTGTGCTCCTTAGTGTGACACGCCTAAACACACAACAACGAAGGTGCACAGCCACACCTGCATAGGTGTGAATGAAGCCTCCACTTGTCTGCCCTCTTAACCTGAACCAAAACATGTAACATTAACCTCTAACACATAAACTAACCAAACCCTTGGTTGTAAACCTTTACTGTACATATACCCAGTGAAGTGACTGGCCCCAGTTGATGCACAGAGATGAAACAAATCCTCCTAAATAAGTTGTACCTGTTTATCTGCAGTCTTCTCATCTCTACAGCCCTTCAAAATCCAGGATTTATGTAGCTTGTCTGAACTGTCAGAAAAAAACTCAAATTATCGGGGTCAATACTTACCATACTATGCCAATACTTGGCACCCCCTCGTACCAGATTTGGCTAAGGATGGTGCTAAAATGTTAGCACCTAAAAAGTATGCTTCCCACTTTGTAAGTCATTTCTGTAATTTCCCCTGACAGTAGAGCTGTGATGTGTAATCATAATAATAGGCACAATGAAAATTCAACTAAACATCTGGATAACAGAGGCAGTATGCAGTTTTCAATCACAGGAGCTGTAATCATTTCATATGTCATTTTTTTGAAGCAGAAGAAGTTATCTGCTTCACTGGCACATGGCAGCGGGCAGCCTGGTTGGGAAAGCTTCAATGTAAAGCAGCCTGGCGGTGTGCAGTATAGAGATCTGGAAATTTGCTGACACAAGCTGGATCAAGGTCACAGTCAGGACAAGCTGCACATTGTCAGGGATGGAACGTGAGCCGATCGCTCTACACGCTAATATGGATAGGACTGTGCTGCTGACAGCCACACTGCTCTGTGCAGGGGGGTCCTGGAGACCCCACACTGCTCTGCGCAGGGGGATCCTGGAGACCCCACACTGCTCTGCGCAGGGAGATCCTGGAGACCCCACACTGCTCTGCGCAGGGAGATCCTGGAGACCCCACACTGCTCTGCGCAGGGGGATTCTGGAGACCCCACACTGCTCTATACAGGGGGGTCCTGGAGACCCCACACTGCTCTATACAGGGGGGTCCTGGAGACCCCACACTGCTCTATACAGGGGGGTCCTGGAGACCCCACACTGCTCTATACAGGGGGGTCCTGGAGACCCCACACTGCTCTATACAGGGGGATCCTGGAGACCCCACACTGCTCTATACAGGGGGGTCCTGGAGACCCCACACTGCACTGCGCAGGGGGATCCTGGAGACCCCACACTGCTCTATACAGGGGGGTCCTGGAGACCCCACACTGCTCTGTGCAGGGGGATCCTGGAGACCCCACACTGCTCTATACAGGGGGGTCCTGGAGACCCCACACTGCTCTGCGCAGGGGGATCCTGGAGACCCCACACTGCTCTATACAGGGGGATCCTGGAGACCCCACACTGCTCTATACAGGGGGATCCTGGAGACCCCACACTGCTCTGCGCAGGGGGATCCTGGAGACCCCACACTGCTCTGTGCAGGGGGATCCTGGAGACCCCACACTGCTCTGCGCAGGGGGATCCTGGAGACCCCACACTGTTCTGTGCAGGGGGATCCTGAAGACCCCACACTGCTCTGTGCAGGGGGATCCTGGAGACCCCACACTGTTCTGTGCAGGGGGATCCTGAAGACCCCACACTGCTCTGTGCAGGGGGATCCTGGAGACCCCACACTGTTCTGTGCAGGGGGATCCTGGAGACCCCACACTGCTCTGTGCAGGGGGATCCTGGAGACCCCACACTGCTCTGTGCAGGGGGATCCTGAAGACCCCACACTGCTCTGTGCAGGGGGATCCTGGAGACCCCACACTGTTCTGTGCAGGGGGATCCTGAAGACCCCACACTGCTCTATACAGGGGGATCCTGGAGACCCCACACTGTTCTGTGCAGGGGGATCCTGGAGACCCCACACTGCACCACTGTGGGTGTATATCACAAGAAGGTTGTGCATCAACCCCTTAATGCATTCACCTTCTGTTGTCTTTGTTTTTACAATGTAGTTTTTACAAAAACCCTACCCTATGGGGTTGATTTACTAAAACTGGAGAGTGCAAAATCTGGTTCACCTCTACATAGAAATCAATCAGCTTCCAGGTTTTATTGTTAAAGCTAAATTGAACAAGCTGGAGTTAGAAGCTGATTGGTTACCATGCAGAGCTGCACCAGACATTGCACTCCCCAGTTTTAGTAAATTAACCCCAATGTGATAAATGCCATACACAACCACATAGCCTTATTAGGATGCAATTTATATTCTGAGATCCTGTTGCTAATTTAAAAGTTAAAGGGGTTGTAAGGCCCCTTTCACACGGACGGATAGAATTGTGCTTTTAGCTTAGGTTCACTTTTTAAAATAAAATAAAAATAACAAAATGTATACTTACCTGCTCTGTGCAAGGGTTTTGCACAGAGCAGCCCTGATCCTCCTCTCTTCTGGGGTTGCCCTGCTGGCGCTCCTGGCTCATCCCCTTCATTGGGTGCCCCCCACGGAAAGCTGCTTTCTATGGGGGCACCCGTGCGGGCTCGCTCCCGAGTCCAGCTGCTGCATCCATTGACACAGACAGCAGGACTCAGCCCCGCCCCCTGCTCCCGTGTCACTGGATTTGATTGACAGCAGTGGGAGCCAATGGCTCCTACTGCTATCAATCTGTCCAGTGAGGAGAGCGACAGTAGCTGGAGCCGATGCGCTCATGCACATCGCTGGATCGGATCGGGCTAAGGTAAGAAATGGGGAGATCTGGGGGGAGCAGCAGCAAAGAAGATTTTTCACCTTAATGCATATGCATTAAGGTTAAAAACCTTGAGACTTTACAACAATTTTAAAGGAGTTCTATGGGCACAGAATACATTTCATTTTATAACATCAACATTGTAATATCAATGCATCAATGCTGTTTACGTTCAACTTCTAAAGCCTGGTACACACTAGCAGGTTTTCTTTTTTCGTTTATCCCAGCGGGCTAAATGGATAAAGACTGAAAAGCTCGAGAGGAGCCGCTGTACTAACTTTCCGATCTTAGTACAGAGATCTCCCCCAATGAGCTATTCTGTTCTGGCAGGGGGACGGCCACCCAGCCAGGACTCACCGGTAAGCACTCTCAGCCATTGGCTGAGAGGACTGATCGGATGCCAATTTGCAGACCATTTTTGATCATGCCCCTTTGACAGAAGTTGGACGTTCGGCCGGTTTCTTTAGGACCGACTGCCCTACACACGGGCCGAATGCCAGCTGGTTCAATTAAAACCGCACGATATTCGGCCCATGTGTATGGCCCATAAAGCATAACAAAAAATGTTATTGTCCCATGGAGTGGGGCTGTGCTCACACTGCATGGGTTAACTGCTCGTTTTGTCTAGGGAAGCATGGAAAATCTGTACTTACCCGGTCCTTTGGTCCTCCGGAAAACTGCGCTCCCACGTCCAGCAGTGGACTGTTCCTGCCGTCCTCATGTTCTGAGCCAGGCTATGGAACGGTCCATTCACAACATTGATAGCATGAGGGGGGGGGGGCACAGCCTCATTGCATGGGAAAATATTAATTTTTCCCAAGAGTGCTTCTTTAAGCGTGTGTGCAAAAATATATGGCAGCTTGTGCACACAACTTTTTTTTCTATATTTGCATAAAGCTGCTAATCTAGAGGTCCTCACCTTTTTACTATGCCCCCCCCAAACTCTTGTGTGGGCACACAACCACCACCTTGCATTGCAGAAATCTATAGTGACAACACCATCTATCATTTTTATAACATCAGCTTTGTAATAGTAATACAATACAATAGTTATAGTTGACATTACAATATAAACTTACTGCAAAAATGTGAATACTGGCCATCTCTTTCCACAATTTCCTAGATTCCCTGCATGCATTACAACGGGGGTCAGCAACCTGTAGATCACGGACAGGTGACAGGTGACTGGGCTTGCTGACCTTCCATTCCAGAGCATCAAACAGAGTGCAATGCAGAGGAACTATTTATAAAGTTGGAGCTGTAGTAGGGAGCGAGAGCCGCCTTAGCCAATGCCTCTTCTGTAGTACCATCTCCTGTCTCATGCGGAGTGATACCAAATGTACTCCACCTTATATCCCGGCTAGCGGTCTCCAGAGTTGTGCCAGCAGCAGGAAAGAAGAGATCTTCAGGTCAGTGTGAAGCAATACACCGGGCATATTAGTATAGGGCTGCTATCACACTCATAAGCTTCTGTTTACCCACAGCGGGGGTGCAGTGCAGTGTACCTGCAGCTTTCCTGCGGGTTTGCTGGGCTAAGCCATAGACTTCTCTTATATCCTGCCTGAATGCAGGAGTTTTGGAGTGCTTTCAGAAAGTGCACCACACTTGCAGGCTATAACAGAAGTCTACGGCAAAGGGCAGCTAACCCAGAAAACTCGCATCTGTACTACGCTGCACATCAGTGTGAAAGCAGCCTTATAACGGGCTCAGAACAGTAAGGGTTCATTTACAGTTTGGGGGGGGGGAGTGGTAAAACCCCATAGTTAAGGCATGTTTTTACCACCCCAGCCGCACCCCCTTTAGCTGCAGTGTTCAGGGGTGTACACATGTCGCAGCCGCAGCAGGCATTATACACCCTGTCATGGTTGGATGTAGCACCTGCCAAGCATGACCCGGTAAAGTGAATGAGGCTGCCCTACAACCTTGTGAAGTACAGCTAACAAGTTAAAGCAGGCAGCGTTATGTTGCTTTGTCACCACCTGCTTTAACCCCTTGGACCCCGCGGAAGCATGTAGTTGCAGGGTGCTTCCAGAGTGGCCCCATTTACTTGAACGAGTTGCATTTGGCAGGCAGTAGCACCCACCAAAAACATCATGGGGATTACATTCCTGCTGCAATATGTGTACACCTTTGGCAGCTGCCTCAGCAGCTAAGGGGGGTAAAGATTGGGGGTGGTAAACTCAGGCACTGCTGCTCCTGTGAAAAGTGTCTGAGTGCGTTTGACAGGTGGTGAGGAGGCAATATGTTGCTTCCTCGCCACCTGATTTAAACCCATGATTGCCGTGCGATGGTTTAGAGGTTTAACCCCTTCCCATCTGCGCTAAACCAAATGACGGCTACAGCGTGGACCTACTTTGCCGGGAAGACGTCATTAGACATCCTCCCGTGCTCGAGCGGTCTGCCCGCCCCCTGCAGACTGTGTTTAGCGAGTCTATGAGACTTGGCTGATCACAGGTCGGAGTAAGGGGCCGATCCCGACCCCTTACCACGTGATCATCTGTCAGCCAATGACAGCTGATCATGTGATGTAAACAGAGCCAGTGACCGGCTATTTTTTCTCCTCACGCTGAAAAAAAAAAAGCCGACTACCGGTACATCAGAGGGACATAAGTCCCGATCAAGAAGAGCAGCCACAGAGTCATCTGTGCCCACCAGTGACACCTACCAGTGCACAACAGTGCCACCTACCAGTGCCCACAGTGTTACCTATCAATGTCACCGATCAGTGCCTCATCACCAATGCTGCCTATCAGTGCCACCTACCAGTGCCCATCAGTGCCACCTATTAGTGCCCATCAGTGCTACCTATCAGTGCCACCTATCAGGGCCCATCAGTGCCACCTCATCAGTGCCTATCAGTGCCGCCTTATCTGTGCCTATCAGTGCCCATCAGTGCAGCCTCCTCAGCGCATATCAATGAAGGAGAAAAATGACCTGTTTGCAAAATTTTATAACAAAATGTGAAAACATGTTTTGTTTTTTTTTCAAAATTTTCCTTCTTTTTTTGTTTGTTTAGCAAAAAATAAAACCCCCCCAGTGGTGATCAAATACCACCAAAAGAAAGCTCTATTTGTGTGAAAAAAATGCAAAAAATGTAATTTGGGTACAGTATAGCATGACTGCGCAATTGTCATTAAAAGTGTGACAGCGCTAAAAGCTGAAAATTGGCCTGGGCAGGAGGGGGGGTTTAAGTGCCCAGTAAACAAGGGGTTAAACCAGGTGAAAGGAGGCGATACTGTGCCCAGAGATTTGTGACTTCTCCCATATTGTTCAGGTAGATCTCCACCCCTTTAAGGTTGCCTACCCCTGCTTTACAGCTTCTCCTCTGCTGTTTACTTTTGATTTCTAAGAACTACATATCCCATGGTACCTTGCTGCCTACAAGCAGTGATTCCTGTACTGACTCCTCCTCCTGAAACTCCACCCCCTCAGCACCTCTCAGAAGGCAGGCTCTGAGAAATGTGTGTCTACTCACAGGACAAACGTGTTACAGAATGCAAGGAAATCAGTGTGTGAGGATCTTCACAAAGTAAGTTTACAAACTTCAACATCATTCACATTAATAGGAGTAGGCTTTAAATCAATGAAATCCATTATGAACATCAATACAATGATTTTAAATGTTGACCATGGATTTGTTTAAAAAAACAAAAAACATCTTTACAGGAGGAGAACTTTCACACTCACCTGTTCTGCAACCCATTCCTCAGATCCTCGCACTGTGGTCAGCCATGGCCGCCGGCCACAGTCTCCATGTTTGACACTTCCAGATTTGTTAGATACCCGGTCTCCTGCTACATGCTGTGGTTCCACCCCCTTCAGCCCCTTTATTTATACAGGTTATAATGGTGGTTTAGGTGTAAGGAGATGGAACCATAGCGTGCAGCATAGAATTAGGCATTCAGCTCTCCAAGAGGTGTTCCAAGTGAAGATTCTGGGTATTGGGTGGCAGGACAGGTGGGTATTAAAAGTTTTTTTTTTTTATAATTAAACAGCCAAATGCTTACAGAAGCACAGCCCTAGTGAACATGTAAACAAACCCTTACCTATATTGGCTTTCAATTGTACTGTAACTAAAATAGTTGGCTCAGGAACAAATAATCTACGCCTGCTTCTTGCCACTAATGTTGGCGTATAGCTATACAGTTATACTCCGATTTTGAAACACTCCCTCTAGTGGTGATGTACGTGTCACTGCAGCCACCAACACTGTCCAACAAATGAATAATAAAATCTCGCAAATGTGGCTGCCCCATATACATATCAGCAAAACATAAACTCACAAACAGGGTTTCTAACACATAATTTCAGGTTAATCATATAGAGTGCATTACTTGTAGCATCTATGTATTAAAATGAGTTGTAAACCTTAAAATGTTTTATTTTTAAAATAACAAACATGTCATACTTACCTGCTCTGTGTAATAGTTTTGCACAGAGCAGCCCTGATCCTCCTCTTCTCGGGTCCCCCACCAGCGCTTCTGGCTCCTCTCCCCTTTTGAGAGCCCACAGTAGCAAGCCGCTAGCTATGGGGGGACTCATGCGTGCTCACTCCTGATTCAGCTCTGTGTGTCCACTGATATGCACAGCGTGACTCAGCCCCGCCCCCGCTCTCTCCTCACTGGCTGTGATTGACGGCAGAGGAGCAATAATTAATAGATAGGCATACCTCCCAACATTTTGAGATGGGACTGAGGGACAACTACTAACAAATGTATGTAGGCATAGGACATGCCCCCTGCCACACCCCCTTAAAGGAAAATTAACCAAAAAAAAGGTTAATTAAATCAACAAGGACTTTTTTTAACCACTACTATTCCTTTATATTGGCTTTTAAAATGTACAAATGCAGCAATTTAGAAATTGGATGAAAGGTTTAGCACTGGGAAGCAATTTTTGAAAGATAAAAAGTGCATTTTATATACATCTATATAGATAAGACCAAAATGAGGGACAAATGAGGAGGAAAGAGGGACAGAGGGACATTGCTCCAAATCAGGGACAGTCCCTCCAAATCAGGGACAGTTGGGAGCTATGGACAGGGAAGTATATTATATTAACTTGTTTAAAATATTTTCTTTTTTTCATTTACTTCCTGGTTTCCAGGCCTAGGCCAAAATGATGTCATATATCCCAGGAGTCTTCTGGAGGGGAATAGGGAAACGGAGGTTAGCTAAGCACACCCTCCTGCCTGGAAGCCTGAGCTAAGGGCAGATGTATTCTAGAAAGTAAATGTTTTAGAATTCTCTGCCCTTACTCAAGATGGCCACAACCAGAAACGCTAGGTCTAGGATGTGTCTTTCAAAGTGATTTCTCAGCAAAATAAAACCTGGAGACATGGGTGGATGGGGGAGTTTGTGGTGGTCAGATGCAGTGTAGTTCCACTTTAAAGCCAACAACTTAGTCCTTGTAGAGGTTTGAACTACCAGTCCCAGCAGGGCATGCCAGGACCTGCATTTCCTTACCAGCCTGAGCTGTGCCGGCTGCCGGATGCTTTTGTTGGCTGACTATGTGGCCTGCTGCCGGAGAGACATTTTGTGCAGCAGATTGTCATATTCTGACAAGTTTATTACTGAAAGAGTTCATAAATAAATAGAGATCAGCAGTGCCTCCCAGTGCATTAGAAAAGCACAAACCATTTTAGTGTCCAGCAGACAAGTGAGGCCAGAATATTTATTGTGATTGGTTTCCAGCAGATGTGTTCTTTACAAATAGAAGGGAGGAAAGTCTCTATATTTACAGTAACCAATCAGATTACAGCCATCTTTCTAGTACAGGTTAGGTGCATCAGGCACAGCAAATTAGCGTGATAAAAAAAAAAAAGACATTGAAATAAAGTCAAATAACTTCTGTGGTGCTAAAATCACACATTTTCACCACAATTTTAATGCCCTTTGTTTTTTTTTTAAATTAATATTCTACTACTAGGATTAAAAAATACATATCTAATACCTTTTTTTGTTGCCTTTAGGCATTTTACCCAGGGGCTTCTGCTTGTAAGAGAGTGATGTGTACTGCAAGCTTTTACAAAGCATCGCTTTACAGCAAGCTTTAGGCTACGTTCTTGAAACACGAAAAACTCTTCAGCTCAGTTATAGGGGTGTTTAAAGGACAAGTATAGGAATGCAAACAAAAACAGAACATACATACTCAGCTCCCTGCTGCACTATCAGTGTGATGCTGCAGCTGTCCCCCTCCAGCTCTAAACCTAAGAACTGAGCAATCACATGACCGATGATTGCTCAGTTCTCGGTCTGCTCTGAGCAGAGAGCGGTAACTGTCAGCCACCGCTCTCTGCTTTGCTCTTCCAGCACTCACTGGAGCACCGAGCTGTGGAGGGGGTGGGGGTGGCTACCTCAGGCTGTCAGCGGTGCGCAGAGAGGCTGAGACAGCTGCCGATCAGCTATCTAAGTGGATCTTGACATTATTGTCGGGATCCTTCCAGAGTGTGGATGCTTCAGCCGACAGCGGGTGATTCTGGGTCGCAGGAGCGCAGTGTGACCTACAAGAGAAATATAGCCAAAAAAGCTTTAGGCCTACCTCTCTTTTAACACATTTCATAGATAGTGTGCCTTTACTTTAAACATGCTGCAAGCAGACTTTCATGCCTTCTGCTAATGTCAAGTAATGCTGAAGATTTTACGAGATCTTTGGTAATGCTTTGCAAAAGGTTGATTTACATACAGCTCTAATACATTCTGAACTTTATTTGGCAAATAGGCTGTTCACTTTGCAAGGGAAGTTGTGCATTGCACTGGATCTTTCTCCAAGAGCTTACTGAATGTGGTGAAATTCACATTGCAAAGAATACCCAACCACGTGCAAGGGGAAAAAAAAAAAAAATGTTTTTGCTTGCACATGATTGGATCTTGGATGTCAGTAGAGCTTTATCCCAGTCACTAAGCTCTGGGGGAAAATTCCCTTGCAAAGTGCAACTTCCCTTGTAAATTGAACCGTCTATTGGTCTTTGGTAAATCAAGCTCAGTGTGTACAAAGTCGTGAATAATACAGTCTGGTGGGACTCTGGGGTTGATTTACTAAAGGCAAATAGACTTTGCAGTTGCTCCAGAGCTTAGTAAATGAGGTAAAGCTGTACTTCGCAAAGAATACCCAATCACGTGCAAGGAGAATTAAAAAAAACAGAATTTTTGCTTGCATATGATTGGATGATGGAATTCAGCAGAGCTCTTCCTCATTTACTAAGCAACTGTGCAACTGCACTTTACAAAGTGCACAGCCTATTTTCCTTTAGTAAATCAACCTCATTGGGTGTTCTGGCTCTTTTCTTCCTCCATTTTTATTGAATACCTTGGGCCTTAGTCCCCTTTCACACTTGTACGACTTGTCCCATGATTTTGTACTGCAAAATCGTATGACAAGTCATTCTCCATGATTTTCAATGACTACCATTCATATTGGCACGACTTCAAAGTAGTCCCTGCACTAGGACACGCTCACCGGGCGCCGCCGGAACCGTGACGCTTTCCAAGGCTCGGGCCCCTCTCTCGGGGCGAACCTCCAACTTCCATATGATTTCTACTCCATAGACCTCAATGTTAAACCCTCAAGTAGCATGCAAATCGTACCTGAATAATATAGACACGATTTCAGCACTACTTTGTAAGCACAAGCTGAGAATGGTTAATGCCAAAGTCCTGGCAAAGTTGTACAAAGTAGTACTGCTCCCAAATCGCGGCGAAATCGTGGTAAAATCGCCGCAAAATCGCGGCCGCGAAATCGCAGTAAAATCGCTCGACTTTGAAACTGCACAAGTGTGAAAGGGGCCTAAGTCAGATTAAAAATGTTTAAAAACAAACAGAAAATCCTTTAAATAAATCTGTTAAAGCTGTTACATTGTTTCCTTTTTATTTCCTTAATTCCTCAAATGTTATGTTTTCATTTTCTATTTTTATTTTTTGTATGTCACAATATTTCTTTTTTTTACGGCTTGATATTTTTTCCTCGTTCCACCTTTTGTCTTAAAGGAACACTGATCCTTCTGTGTGACCCCCAGGCACATCATGGAGTCCATGACACTACGCTATCTGATTATCCGTTTACAGGCTGCACTGCAGTGCTGAGGTTCTCCCTCCTGCAATACGACGTGCACATTTCCCAGGCTGAGTCAGCACTCATTTTTTTTTTTTTTTTTTAATTGGATGATTTGTGAATAACATTTTCAATTTATTCTAAAACAGTGGAATTCATTAAACCCACTCGCTGTCTCTTCTATCCCCTCATCTTATAGACAAAATTAAATGAATTACACTTTTTCCACCTAGTTAACATCCCAGAAGGGCATTCGCCTTACATTTACATAATGTTAAAGACCTGAAATCCTTTGGTGGCTTTTGCCTTTGGTTTGTGAGAAGAATTCCACTGACCGCGTATATACAATAAATAGGCTAACTGGCTTCAAGGCCAACTGGTCTGGTTTTATGTGTATATGACTGGTAAGATATAAAATTGCCCATTGAGCGTTAAAACATATGTCAGAGGTTCAGTGTTATAATGTAATAATATAGTGTAATTAATAAATAGTGTAAATAATTTGGCAACACTATGAATAATATCTATCTATCTATCTATCTATCTATCTATCTATCTATCTATCTATCTATCTATCTAGATATATCTATAGATATATAGATATATCCATATCTATATATCTATCTATATATACTGTAGATATATCTGTATAGATATATCTATATATAGATAGATATATCTATATAGATATATATAGATAGATATAGACCTCTCTCTCTCTCTCTCTCTCTCTCTCTCTCTCTCTCTCTCTCTCTCTCTCTCTCTCTCTCTCTCTCTCTCTCTCTCTCTCTCTCTCTCTCTCTCTCTCTCTCTCGAGAGAGAGAGAGAGAGAGAGAGAGAGAGAGAGAGAGAGAGAGAAATAAGATTGTATGATTCCTTGGAGGCAGGGCTGACTTCTATGGATTAATATGTTATAAAGAAAATCAAGTGAAATAGGCGGGTTTATCGTTATATCGAAGGTATGATAAAATGTTTTCTGAGCCAGTCAACTGTAAAATGAGTAGAGAACAATTTCTCTCCGGGCCTCTTTCAGGTTCAATCCCTAATGGTAAAATTGGTGTATTTTCATTAGGTGCATAATTTTAATTACTGTGCTAAAACATGCATGTTACCGCAGTACATGTACTGTGGTGCATTGCAGTGCATCCTAAGCACTAACACAGCAGCAAGCAATTCACTCGCACTGCAGGATTCCACACAGCATCAAATGCACTGTGTTAAGCAAAAGGTCATGTAAGTTGTTTTTTTTTACCTGCTTTGAGGTGCATAAGAGGCATTCACAAAGAACGCATGTGCATTAAGGCTGGATTCACACCTAGGCAGTTTTAGGCTCCATTCACACTAGCGCGTTTTTGGATGCATTTTGCAGAAATGCATGGGAATTTATTAACATGGGTGCCTATGGAACATGTTCACATCAATGCCTTTTTTGTACCTCTGCATTTTCAGAAAGGGTCAGGGACTTTTTTTCATGCAAAATGCAGCATTTTGCATGTAATAGAATTCAATGGACCAGCATCAAAAACGCAAGTGCAGCGTTTTTGCAGCGTTTTTACGGCGTTTTTGATGCGTTTTTTGTTTTCTTTTTAGACTGTATACAGTCTAAAAAAACTGTAAAAACAAGAAAAGAAAAAAAAACGCAAAACGCCGCAAAAACGCTGCTCAAAAACGTGGCAAGCATCACAAAAAACACTGCAGAACGCTCAAAAGCAACATGCATAGATGTGAATCGAGCCTCAGTGCTTTTTTGCATTTTGCAGATTTGCACTACAGTCCATTTAACATGGTTTCCTATGGAACACGTTCTGTAGTGCAAATCTGCAAAATGCAAAAACTAAAACTGCATAGGTGTGAATCCAGCCTAACACTGCATAATACAGTGCAGTAGTTTGAATCTAGCCATAATCTAGAAAGATTATTTCTCAAGCCCCCAATGTAATGGGGATGTGTCATTTGTGTAGTGCAATAAGGGGCTGCTTTTTAATTAAGAGTGCATTTTTATTGTGACACAAAAAAAAAAAAAAACCTAAGAAAAAAAAAAAGTGAAGTCTATTTGCTTGCCTGTTATATTTCCCTCTGGTCCCGTTTTATTTATTTCTTTTTTTCCTAACCTGAAAATGCAGAGGTGACCGGGCGCCATGGTGTAAGAGACCCCCGTTTCAGTCCATTAGGCTGGATGCATTTTTAGTGCTTTTTGCAGATTTGTACTACAGTCCATCTACCATGGTTTTCTATGGAACACATTCTGTAGCGCAAATCTGTAAAATGCAAAAAACACTAAAAATGCATAGGTGTGAATCCAACCTTTTAGTGTTTTAGGCCCCCGTTCACACGTGAGCGATT
This sequence comes from Lithobates clamitans, assembly GCA_037952925.1. Taxonomy (NCBI): domain Eukaryota; kingdom Metazoa; phylum Chordata; class Amphibia; order Anura; family Ranidae; genus Lithobates; species Lithobates clamitans. Next base: position 873,190 of record JBBGZY010000628.1, read on the forward strand.
TTTCTGCTTGAAGCTTGTAGCTCTAACACACTCAGCAAGCCAAATCCTATTCATTTCAATGGCCCCTGTTCAGAAATAAGCGTTCTGTCACCTGAGGCAAAACGTGCGTCGCTCAGATAAGTACATTAACCTCTTTTTGGCAGATTACAAGAGGTTTTGGCCCCTAAGGCCTGGTTCACACCTATGCATTTTTTTTAGTGTGTTGTCATTTTTGCAGAAACACACTACAGTCCATTTAACCTGGTTTCCTATGGATGTCGTTCACATCTATGCGTTTTATGGAAAGGGTCAGGGACATTTTTTCTGGTTTTTGGTTCCATAGACTTCAATGGATGAAAAGCGTGTATAGAAAAACGCAAAATGCACCTGAAATATGCAAACTGCAACCTGCCTAGCGTTTTACGAGCGTTTTTGTCCCTTGTCTTCTGCTCAAACAGCAGCTCTCCATCCCTAATTTTCTCTCCCTCTCCTCTCCCTAGTGATGTCTGTTGGCTAAACAAAAATGACTGAAGCTTTAAAAATGCTTGTAAAAAGCTGCAAAAACGCATTTAAAAATGCCCAAAAAACGCCAGTAAATCGCTACGCTCTAATGAGAACTGGTCCTATGATGTGTGGGCTCCTAGCTTCATGTCACTGTTTTTCGGTGGTTTGCATTTCTGTCCTACCTGGGCCGATGTTTCATATGGTCTTGCTGATTTGTAAACCTGCTGTACACTTTGTCTGCTGTCATTGCAGAATGTGACCTCTGTACTATTTTCTTATTTGATAAATAAAGAATAGACAAAAAAAAGTTAAGTACCGCTCATTCTGTCCCCCCCAACCCCCCCCCCCCCAGCCTGAAACTGAGCTGCAGAACTTCTGGGGACGGGGTACGTTTTTTTTGGCACTCCCACTTCCGCAATTCTCACTTAGGCAAGAATGACGTCATTTGGACAACTTTTCGGAGGCGGTTGACAGACAATATGGAGGTGACGTGACGCCTCCTCGGTGCCTTTTTAACCTTGTGATTGCCGCACAAACAAGCTGCAGCTTTGTGCATTGCATGCGTTCGTGGCTCTTCCCCGTTCTCTTGAATGGGTCACGGTCAGCAGGCTTACTGGCTGACAGGAGTGATAGCTTTTGCCACAAAAAGACCCGAAGTATAATGACACCCCCATCTGCTGCCTTTGCAGCTTAATTGCTTGCCGACCCCCTCATGTAGGAGTACAGCCGCAAAGTGGCTCTCCTGTGCTGGATCACATATCTAGTATCGTGATCCAGCACTTCCGGGTAGGGGGCACGAGCATGCGTCTGCCGGCGGTGCTGTGATTAGTGACAGCACAAGCCGATCAGCAGGTACCAGCCAATTATTGACCGCCGGCACCTGCTGGTCGGCGAAGCGGATGACAGGAGAGAGCTCTATGAATGTAAACAACACAAAGCTCTGTCCTGTCAGCGGGGATGTGCCGGTTTTTGTTTCCCTGCAAATCAGGGAATAAAATCCAGCACATTCCTTAGTAAAATCGGCACACAGTGAATGCACCAAGCACCGTTGGGCACACATTTAACCCCTCGATTTCCCTAGATGTTAACCCCTTCCCAGCCAGTGTTATTAGTACAGTGACAGTGCATATTTTTAGCACTGATCACTATATTAGTGTCACTGGTTCCCAAAAAGTGTCAGATTGTCCGCCATGCTATCACAGTTCCACTATAAGTCACTGATCGCCGCCATACTAGTATATTTTTTAAAAAAATGTTAGTATATATCCCATAGTTTGTAGACGCTTTCACATAAACCAATCAAAATACGCTTATTGGGATTTTTTTACCAAAAACGTAGCAGAATACATATTGGCCTAAATTTTATAAGAAATTAGATTTTTTTTTAAAAAAAAATTTTATTTGATATGTTTTATAGCAGAAAGTAAAAAATATTATTTTTTTTTCCAAAATTTTTGTTCTTTTTTTTTAGTTTTATAGTGCGAAAAAAAAAAAATCAAATACCACCAAAAGAAAGCTCTATTTGTGGGGGGAAAAAAATGCTATGAATTTAATTTGTGTACAGCATTGCCTGTATGACCACGCAATTGTTAGTTAAAGTAACGCAGTGCCAAAATACAAAAAATAAGCTGGTCATGAAGGGGGGTAAATCTTCCGGAGGTCAAGTAGTTAAAGTAGAGGGGCAGTTGGGGGGCACAGCTCAAATGTGTGTTTTTTTTAATGCCCCCAACTACAGGTCTAAACAAGCCCTAAATGTTATGGAGTTAGAAAAAAAAAATCGGCAAAGAAATTATAGCTAACAGGATTAATTTTATTATTATTTATTATTAATTATTATATTATTATTATTATTATTATTATTATTATTAATATTATTATTATTATTATTATTATTATTATTATTATTATTAATAATTAGTACCTAATTATTATTAGGTACTTATATAGCGCCATCAATTTACGCAGCGCTTTACATATACATTGTACATTCACATCAGTCCCTACCCTCAAGGAGCTTACAATCTAAGGTCCCTAACTCACATTCATACATACTAGGGACAATTTAGACAGGATCCAATTAACCTACCAGCATGTCTTTGGAGTGTGGGAGGAAACCGGAGTACCCGGAGGAAACCCACGCAGGCACAGGGAGAACATGCAAACTCCAGGCAGGTAATTTGGGCCTATTAGGTTTACATAAGGTTTAATAAGGTGTCAGCTGGAAAACATTATTTCTTACTTCAGCTGACATTATATACATTTTAATTAAAGGTAACTCCTTTCATTTTCATATGAAATAAATAGAGTAAATATTACGTTAAAGTTATTGACTTTGTAGTCTTCTGAATCACCTCTGAGCAGTGTTTACAAACAATGCTCCATTCATTCGCAGGGATATTTAATTTTAGATTTATGGATTAGTTTCCATTTATATTTATAAATTATGTTGCATACAGAGAATACAATGAAAAAATACCCTTTGTACAATCGGACCGCACCACCTTCTCTATTACCGGGATTCTGAAATATCTCACAGGTTTTCATCTTCTCCTGAGAACACATTACATCTCACAATTGTAAATACTTATAAAAACTTTCTTTTAGGTATTGAAAACTTTTCCTGCAGGTGATAGAATGATTTTAGGAAATCACTGCAATACTGTATATTAGAATTGTTCACATCTTAAAATGCCCCGTTGTTTCCAGAGGGCAAATCCACCAACTTTGCCACTTCCCTATACATATACTGTAGTTACCCTAAGTAGGTGTAAACCTATTATTTACTTAACCAATCTCTATTTTTTTTTTTTTTTTAAACAATTGAAAAATACAGGCACCATACAGGGAATAGAGAATCCTCTTCTCTATTGCCTCTCATAGGTCTGCCTCTCTCACACATGCATTTATCAACTGTATATAGAGGGTGGATCCCCTTCAAACAGCCCACCCCTCCATATATAATACATTCATTGACAGGGATAGCTATATCTCTCTCATCATTTGGATGCTGTAATGTTTCTATACTCAATCTGTTTTCTCCAATCCTTATATGATCTTTAAAGATACTTATTTATTCTAAAGGTAATATTTGCAATCCACACCAGTAAGTTACAAGGTACATATAATATTAAAGTCATCCATATAACTTTTGTAAGATTAGACCTGCCAGCTGTAGACACAGGTTGGTTTACTAAAGGCAAATAGACTGTGCACTTTGCAAAGTGCAGTTGCACTCTACTGCCGCGCACACACGATCGGACTTCTCGTCGGAAAAAGATATGGTGGCTTTTCCGACGGGATTCCGCTCAAGCTTGCCTTGCATACACACGGTCACGCAAAAGTTCACTGAACTTACGACCGTCAAGAACGCGGTGACGTACAAAACTACAATGAGCCGGGAAAATGAAGTTCAGTGCTTCCAAGCATGCGTCAAATTGTTTCCCGAGCATGCGTAGGAATTTTGCGCATCTGAATTGCCACAGACGATCGCATTTTCGGATAGGATCTTTTCCCGACCGAAAAAATTGAGAGCATGCACTCGATCTTTTGCTGGCTGGAATTCGGCCAGCAAAAGTCCGATGTACACAGTCGCATTTTCCAACGAAAAACTCTCATTGGTCTTTTGCGGGCTAAAATTCGGATCGTGTGTACGCGGCATAAGGCCTTTTTCTCATGGGCGCTCCGATCAGGTCCGCCTGATCAGGCGCTTCATGCAACTCTATGGAGCAGCAGATGGTGACATGTCTGCTGACATCCGCCGGTATCCGATCCTGTCCGTGAAATCCAGATGGATGGGAACCCTTTTTTTCCATCGGTCTGGTGGATGGGATCTGATGAAAATGGACAGGCGACCCGTTTTCATCCGATCTCCCATAGAGGACAGCGGGGCTCTGACAGGATCAGCAGATCGATCCCCCGCTGAGCAAAGCGGAGTGCGTCAGGCAGAAAGCCCGTGTGAAAGGACCCTAAGTGCAGTTGCTCCAGAGCTTAGTAAATGAGGTAAAGTTTTAATTTGCAAAGAGAACCCAATCACGTGCAAAAAAAAAATGCATTTTTGCTTGCACATGATTGGATGATGGACGTCAGCAGAGCTTCCCCTCATTTACTAAGCTCTAGTGCAACTGCTCTTGCAGAGTGCAACTGCAGTTTACAAAGTGCACAGCCTATTTGTCTTTAGTAAATAACCCCAGGGAGTTTACACCATGCCTGAAACGTGGCATCAAGTAGATCTACATGCAGTATACGTTTTAGGGTTTGTAGAAATTGTTACTCCTAAATATAAACATTAAAAAAAAAAAAAAATAACCATCTCAATGGATGTTGGATTCTATCTTCAATACATTAACAATACAGACATACTTCAATTAATAAATAATTTAGAAAAAGTCTTTTCTACAGAGTGGCTTGTATCACCTTAAAAAAAGAACATATTCCGCATATGACACTTTTCTTTTATAGGACCTCGTTGTTTATCCTTTTTATTGAGGCAATCCTGCATTAAATGGTTGTTTCTCGGTAAACCGTTGAAGAAAGGGAGTTTTACGGCACAGTATATATGCTACACATTTATAATGATCATATCCTACAAAAGCTTCAGCTGAATTCTACTAAACCTGGCCTTGTTTTACCTTTTTCCTCAGTAAGTTATAGGAACAATATTTGGATTATTGAACATAACACCTCCTGCTGTGAGAACACAAACATGCATCATCCACACCTACAGTATATACCAACTGTGCAGATATTGCTTCGAAATGAAATGCTCGTTCCAAAAAAAAATCATCTTTTGCACCTACTTTTTAGCTTTAGGCCGGGTTCACACCTATGTGAGGGTTTCCCCGCATCTAATTCGCATAGCAGGAGAATGTGACTGGCTCCCTATGGAGCGGGTTCACATATCTCCGTTGCGGCTGCGGAGCGCACTGCACAGAAACACTGTGCGTCTTTGGCTCCGTTTCAGGACCGAATTCAGGCATAGATTTGGCCCTGATTCGTCCCTGAAAACGGGGAAGGGGATGCACAGCGCTTCTGTGCGATCCGCAGCGGCTTCCAGTGTGAGCCGAGCCTTTATATGGAAAATTCTTCACCATCTTCCTAAACTGCCAGTATATTATCAGGATAGTAGATTATAATGGATTTGAGTCATTTATTTTAACTGTTTTTTAAAAATGTAACAAATGTTTGCTTGTTTTTTTTTTTTTTACTTTTACTTTTTTTTATGTATGCAATTTTGGTTTACAACAAATGCACAATAAAGGATTTCCAGGGGACTATGGGATCACTAAAAAGACCACACAGCAGTAGCCATTTCTTTTCAAGCAGACTGGTTAATATGAAGCTATACGATAAGAAACCAATAACTTCCTTTGTGTTTGTAAACTTCAGACTGAGCTATTGAGATCTGTAAATCTCACACACCTTTATCAGCTGCAGCCTCCCACACTGTTTACAATCTCAGTGGGAAAATCGACTTAGACATTGAAGTGATACTCCTGTAGGAAAACTAGTACAGCTTTATTGAACTATATGGTGGAGTAGATTTCGGCACCAAGTATGTAAAGACCATGGTTGGGGAGGGGAAGGCGGGTGCTATGGAGAGGTATGTACTGTATATTCTGGGGTGGTTGTAGTTCTTAGTTAGATCAGTTTTTTTATGCAGTGCATAGATCTAAATGGAGAATAAATGGGCTGCTTAATGCAACAGTACTGCCCATTAGTTACTGCATTGTACTGGAGTAAAAAGACCTTTTATAAAAGCCAAATTATTTCTACACATAACACCTTACACTGTTTTTGGTCTTGTGCGAGAGAGCTAATGGACAATCTGCTGTTGTGATTGAAATCTCCAGGAGTTATACGAAACATGTGAGCGATTGATCGCTCTGCTGCCCTCCTAAATCCAAAAGTTCAGTTTTTGTTGTATTTACACCTATTCTTTTTTACTTGTGATTTGTGCCGGTCTAAGAGGCTACATAAGTATGCAAGATTCTATTTTATTGTATGTGTCAAGTTGTCCTCTAATGGCCTATTAAGAATCTTGTAAACTTAACACCTTGTAAATTATCCATGTGCAAATGTGTTTTGAAGTTGTTTACCGTTCATGGGATTGTTGTATTCATACAGCGCATGTCTGGTATGCCATTCAGCGTATTCATACAGTGCATGTCTTATCGGGGCCATCCTAATACCTGGCCCTGATAAACTGCAACCAATGCAGACATCTGCAATTCTGCATTAAGGGAGCTAGTCTGACTATACAGAAAGCTGTGCCCCCCCCCCCTATAGAACAGGGGACTTTCTAAACAAAGGACCAGTTTACTGTCCTTCAAACTTTAGGGGGGCCGGCCTGTGCATAGTGGGAGTAAAAAATGCCCCATCTTTGGTATTAGTGGGAGAAATAGTTGATGTCAGTGGGAGGAATAGTGCCCCACTGTTGGTGTCAGTGGAAGGAATTATGCCCCATCATTGGTGTCAATGGGAGGAATTGTGTCCCATTGTTGTCAGTGGGATGAATAGTGTCCCATGTTGTTGTTGTCGGTGGGAGGAATTATGCCCAATTGTTGTTGTCAGCGGGAGTAATAGTGCCCCATTTTTGTTGTCAGTGGAAGGAATTATGCCCCATTATTGGTGTCAGTGGAAGGAATTTTGCCCCATCGTTGGTGTCAGTGGAAGGAATTATGCCCCATCTTTGGTGTTGGTGGAAGGAATTATGCCCCATTGTTGGTGTCAGTGGAAGGAATTATGCCCCATCTTTGGTGTTGGTGGAAGGAATTATGCCCCATTGTTGGTGTCAGTGGAAGGAATTATGCCCCATCGTTGGTGTCAGTGAAAGGAATTATGCCCCATCGTTGGTTTCAAAGAGCTGCATCTGGTCTAGGGCCGCAATTTGGGGACCGCTACCATATAGGCTACAGAGACCTGACTCCCTGCTGTCTAAGAAGACATATGTACCAAGCATGTGAAGCTCCGCAGGTATGACGCCTGTGTAAGTTACACCTTACAGAATTCCTTGTCACTGACCAATTTTTTAGAAATCGCAGTTTTTGGACAGATATTTAATGCCTACACCTGGAATGCTTGTACAAATGTTAACTTGTGTTTATGTATATTTGGATGATATAAGTAGCCCTTTAACATATTTCAGCTGAATAATTCTTGTTTTAGTCCGATAATCCAATATAACTATGAAACTGCAGGCTGAGCGACTTAGGCCACAAAACTTACAGGCTGAGGAATTTTATTGCCCTCATCAATAACTTTCAGCCAAGGACGCAGATAGATATGTTACAGCTTGCTAAAATAGTGTCTAATCACCAACTTGTTTCAAAACACTGAGCTTTATTTAATAACATCTGCAAAGAGCAATGGTGTGCAGTAGCCCAAAGGTAAGAATCACTCGTCAAATGTCAAGACTGGGTCCACTAAATACCATAAAGAGAATTACTGATCGCATACTACAGGAAACAGTGCCGTATTGCTAAAATAAGTTCACGTTTAACTCCTGGGGAAAGACTAATTCTTCCATTCAGACACACTGTGAGGCAAGGGATAAATGCTGGTTTATGTGCAGGGTACCAGTAGCAAGGAGTTTTACTTAACTCATTCCTCACTCCCATAGGCTCCTTCCATGCCATGTGACCAGCCCACACGGCCTTTTCTCTAACGCCGCGTACACACGGTCGGACTTGCCAACGGGCTAAACTCCGTCGGATTTTCGACGGAAAGATTTAGAACATGTTCTATATCTGAGTCCGTCGGAAATGCCGACAGAAAAAGTCCGATGGGGCATACACACGGTCGGAATGTCCGACCAAAAGCTCCCATCTGACTTTTTCTGTCGGGAAGTCCGGCCGTGTGTGTACGCGGCATTAGGGGTTCCAGCAGTCACAGGCACACTGACTGTGAAGTACAATGCAGAGCCAATCGTAAAGAAGAGTCACCTTCAGGACACTACATTGTACGCGCATGCACAGAGCATCAGTGTTTACGTGAGTACAGTAGCAATCAGCAATTCACTTCAATGGCTGGCTGTACTCCCCACCGGGGGCCATCTTAATAGCATCATGGGCCCCTGGGCAAAGTAATACAGAACAGAAGAGTCACCTTCAGGAAACTACAGCACATTGTACGCACATGCACAGAGCATCAGTGTTTACACAAGTACAGGAGAATTCACCAGTTAACTTCAATGGCTGACTGTACCCCCCACTAGGGCTGTCTTAATAGCATCATGGGCCCCTGGCAAAGTAATACACTGGGGCCCCTACCAGCCAGCTCCAATTTATGCATCTATTCTCAAGAATAAAAAGCAGCAGCAGTATTAGTAAGTAGTAAGATGCTCTGCCTTGGGGACTCTTCTTAACCTCTGCAAAGCCCTGGAAGAGCACCAGAAAGAGCGGTGGGGGGGGGGGGTACTATACTAATATTAGTATACTAGTGGGGGGGGGGAGAATGTAGAGGGGGGAGTAATGTCATTCCAATAATAGATTTAGCACTGTGATGGTCTGCTGCTGTACCTGCAACCCAGATTCTGGGATGCCTCCTGGGACACGGCCATCCTGGGACAGCCTAGTTAAAAGCGTGACTATCCCAGTAAATCCGGGACAGTTGGAAAGTATGATGTTACACTATCATGGGTCCCACATGCACCTGGGGCCCCTGGGCAGTGCCCATGCATTAAGACAGCCCTGCTCCCCACACACAGGAAAACAATGGGGGTTGATTTACTAAAACTGGAGAGTGCAAAATCTGGTGTAGCTGTGCATGGTAGCCAATCAGCTTCTAACTTCAGCTCTTTCAATTTAGCTTTGACAAAACAAAACCTGGAAGCTGATTGGTTTCTATACGGAGCGGCACCAGATTTTGCACTCTCCAGTTTTAGTAAATCAACACCTAATGCGTTTTTTACACTAGGCATATTTACTACCTAATTATGTCCATGTTTATGAGGCCTTAAAGTGCTCTTTAATGTATGCAAACATACATACGTACTCATAGAATATTCTATTGCAGCCCTGGGTTTATTTGTTTCACATTTGTAAGCCTTCGTCTAAAAATGTCACAACCAGAAAGGGATAAAAAATGAGGTCCATTGTCAGCAGCTTACAATTCCCCATCAGAAAGAAGAATGGGTAGTGTGGTCACTGTTAAAATGAGGGATGTGATTAGAAACACTTTTTAAACCCTCAGACTGCCCTGAAAGTACCTCTAATGCCGCGCATACACACAATCGGAAATGCCGCCAGCAAAACTCAGATGAGAACTTTTTGACGGAAAATGCGACCGTGTGTATGTTCCATCGATCTTTTGCTGGCGGAATTCCAGCCAGCAAATGATTGAGAGCAGGTTCTCTATTTTTCGGTCGGGAAAAGTTCCTATCCGAAAATGCGATCGTCTGTATGCAATTCGGACGCGCAAAAAACAATGCATGCTCGGAAGCACTGAACTTCATTTTCTCGGCTCGTCGTAGTGTTGTACGTCACCGCGATCTTGGCGGTCGAAAGTTCAGAGAACTTTTGTGTGACCGTGTGTATGCAAGGCAAGCTTGAGCGGAATTCCATCGGAAAAACCATCCAAGTTTTATCTGATGGAAATTCCGATCGTGTGTACGGGGCATTACGGTTGTGGTAGTAAAAGAACATGCATCTCTCACTCATACCGAAACAGTGGTTACATATAGTATGTACTGTAACCAAAACTCCTGCTGCTGATGGTGGCCTTAGATCCACTGATTGTGTGCTGATTCAAGGTCATGCCTGGTTGTTGCTACAGTTGTTCTCAATACTGAACTTCCAGCACCATTCTTCACGTGTCCTAAAGCTGGCCATACACTGTAGATTTCCAAAGAAACGGCGAATGTCATTAGAAAGTACTTTGTTTGCTTTTAATCACTTGCTTACTGGGCACTTAAACCCCCCCTCCTATCCAGATCAATTTTCAGCTTTCAGCACTGACGCACTTTGAATGACAATTGCGCGGTCATACAACACTGTACCCAAATGAAATTTTTATCATTTTTTCCCCACAAATAGAGCTTTCTTTTGGTGGTATTTGATCACCTCTGGGGTTTTTATTTTTGTTAAAAAAATGTAAAGACTGAATTTAAAAAAAAAATATTTTTTTTTATATTTTATTATAAGAAAAATTAAAACAGGCCATTTTTCTCCTTCATTGATGTACGCTGATGAGGCGGCAGGGATGGGCACTGATAGGCGGCAGTGATGGGCACTGATGGGTGGCAGTGATGGGCACTGATCAGTTACACTGATAGGCAGCACTTCTAGGTGGCACTGATTGGCACTACTGGTGGGCATTGATAGGTGGCACTTGTGGGCATTGATAGGTGGCACTGTGGGCACTGATAGGTGGCACTGTTAGGGGCACAGATGAGGCAGATGTGCCTCTTCCACTTCGGGACCTTTGTCCCTCGCATCTGAGCCGGTGATTGGCTTTTTTTTCTACTCGCGCTATCAGCGTGAGTAGAAAAAAAAATGATTACCGATCTTTTGTTTACATCATGTGATCAGCTGTCATTGGCTGGCAGCTGATCACATGGTAAGGGGCCGGGACCGTCCCCTTACTCGGATCGGTGATCACCTGAGTCTCAGTGCAGGGCGCGTGCACAGGGGAGGCTGTCATAGGACGGCCTCCCGGGAATTCAGGTCCGCGCTGTGGCCGTCATTCGACCATAGCGCGGATGTCAAGTGGTTAAACTGGTTGTAAAGGCTCAAGCTTTTTTATCTTCATGCATTCTATGCATGAAGGTAAAAAAAAAAATCCTATGTGCAACAGCCCCCCCTAATACTTACCCGAACCCGATCTTCCTCCATCAATGTGCACAACACCCTCGGCTCTCCGGGGACTCTCCCTCCTCATTGGCTAAGACAGCAGCGGGAGCCATTGGCTCCCGCTGCTGTCAATCAAAGCCAATGAGCCAATGAGGAGATAGAGATGGGTGGGGTGGGGTGGAGCCACGGCTCTGTGTGTGAATAGAGACACATTTTTTTCATCACTGTGTCTGAAAATGATCGTCAACTTGACCCCACTAACCATTAAAATGAAAAATTATGACCAAAATTCGACTAGTGTGTGGCCAGCTTAACGTCTGTTTTGATCTAACACTTCATCTGACCCTGATACTTAACCCTTCCTGACTTGTCCTGCAACCCTTCCCAACCTGTGAGGAAATCTCTATGTCCAGGTATCTTGTATATTGTTTGCTTGTTCTTTAGAAGTGTTCAGCATCTGTTGACAGGCTGAATCAGGGCAAGCGCTTGTTGCCAGTCCTGCCAGCAAGTCCTATAAATAAGGACAGCCAGACCCCTCGATACCACATCTGTGGCCACATGTAAAGATTCTTATACAATCCCTCTTTACAGAGAGAGCTTTGTAGCACTGTGCAGTGAAAGAATACACACTATAAACCTCATATAAAAGGACTGGAGCCTATGCAACTAGATGTGCTGAGATTTTTGGACAGTACAACCTGAGCTTACTCGATGACACCAGTCAGGTAAGCTTAAAGTGTAACTCCACTTTTGTTAAGAAAAAAGATTCCCCTCTGGGTGCTCTATGTACATTACAAAGATTTTAACCTCCCTGGCGGTATTCCCGAGTGTGGGAATTTTCACTACCAAAAGCGGTAACCCCCGGGCCACACTCGGGATTGCATCGCAGTATCCTGGGGTACAACATACTTAAATTGTCACCAGGATCCTGCGATGTCCTCCTGCTGTGTTCTCCGCCCGATGTATTACTGTTCCGGGCTCCGTTCCCTACGAGCATCGCAACGCACGGGGGCGGAGCCCGGCGGCAAATTCAAAAAGTGAAAAATACATAACACATACAGTACACTGCAATCTGTAAGATTATATTACTGTATCAAATCATTTCACATCCCTTTTGTCTCCAGTGTTTTGTCCAGTGCCCTGCCTGCAGTTTTATATTATATATACTGTTCTTTCTGCCTGGAAACTTTCGATTGTCCATGGCAACCAAAAAGCGTCCCTTTACGTCAAAATCGGTTTTAGATCAGCTAGAAAACAGCGATAGTAAATTAGAACCACTTGCAGAATTGAGCGATAGAGATTTGTGGGGAAATTCCTCATCAGACACTGAAAGTAACGACAGCGACAATTCTGCAACTGAGCAAATTTCAGTGTTTTTTATTTGATTACATTATTGAATAAAATGTATTATTGTTATATTATTGTTATATTTATTTATAGTTATTTATTATATTATAATTTATGATTTCGTGTTTCAAACTTTGTCATACCTGGCATATCTACTAGACTCTTGTTTGGACAGATATAAGTGTGTTATTGCTAAGAATTGGAGGCCTCTAATGTAAACCGCCAAATTTCCATGCAAAACAATTGTACCGCTTTGAGCATCAAAAATCTGAAATAATCATACCGCCAGGGAGGTTAACAAACATGGTTGCAGATTTCTACCTTTTGGTATTCTGATGAAATCCCTGTTTGTTTGTCTGTGTCCATGTGATAAGTGAATCTCTATGGAAGTGGTTGCATACATATCAATCAGCTGCTGCACCTGCAGGGCTCTAATGAGCTAAGCTGCTGGGTCTGAATACCTTTAGCCGTGATTTCCTATTTGGAGTATCTCACCAAAAATGACATTTTTGTTGCAGGGGATGCCTGAAATCTGACTTGTATCTTAGTGCAGACTTCTGGGAAAATAAGCGAGTCAATCACACAAGTGGGAAATGACAAACCTGGGGGGGAGGGGGGGGCGTTCTGTTCACCATCTGTGTACTGAACACCTCCAGGTTGCCATATTGCATTTTGCAGAAAACTACAGAGCTGCAGATTGAAAAGGAAAGGTAATTTTTAATAACATTGAGTCACATTTAATCTCAATTGTTTATGCTAGATTTTTTTTTTCGCTATTTTTTTTTTCTCAACAACAGTGGAGTTACCCTTTTAAAGTGGTTGTAAACCTCAGAAAATGAAATATAAACAAAGCATATTCCTTAATAGTGTCACTTTTGTCTGCTGCCTCCTTCCTCTGCTATCAGCATGAATCACTTCTGACAAGTTTTCCTGACACCAAGAGAAAAAAAGGTGACAGGGAAGGGAGCCCATCTGATTGACAGCCTCAGCTCTGTGCTGTCCCCTAGATTATTAGATTGGACGTTTTTGGTGTGTTTTCTAGAAGCGCACCAAAGGCCCTGCATGCTGCATCTTTGATGCGCTTTTAGATAACACACCCAAACCACCCAATGTAATAGAAGGGTGACCCGCACTCACTATATCTGGTCTCCCACAGTACACAGAACATGGAAATGCAATTATTTTAGTAAATATAAACTGCTAAATAACTTTTCTCATCAGCAGTGTATAGCAGTCTTGTGACTTCTATCAGTGTCTGGTTAAAGCTTTTAGGAGGATGTTTTATTCTACTCTGATTGTCCTATTAGGCTGCAGGAGCCCTGACCCTCTGTCTGGACAGTGCTAATTGGCCCTGTGCTGATCACATGCACCTCCCCCCCCCCCAAAAAAAAAAAAAAAAACTCTCCAGCAATACACACCAAACTGAGCATATGCAGCTTTTCCCAAAGGCTCTGTTTCATCAGAAGATGGTTTGGGGACTGTGGAAGAAGGGGAGGATCAGAGAAGACAGGAACAAACAGCCTTTTTACACAATGCGGAGGATTAACCCCTTAGGTTCCACTGTGAGAATAACGAGCATGCTTTACTGCATATATAGAATGATTTTACTGTTGTAGGTTTAGTAACACTTTAAAGAGGTTGTAAACCCCTGATTGGATAGATTGAGAGCAGAGCAGCCATTGGCTTCCGCTGCTGTCAATCAAATCCAATGATGCAGGCGCTGGGGGCGGGGCCGAGTCCTGCTTCCTGTGTCAATAGACGCAGGACATAGGAGTGCGCCCGCTTGGGTGGCCCCGAAGGAGAGCGCTTCTCCGAAGAGGAGAAGAGGAGGAGCCATCAGCATGGCGGAGGGACCCTAGAAGAGGTGGGTCAGGGCAAAACTGCACATGGAAGTAAGTATGACATGTTTGTTATTTAAAAAAAATAAAAAAAGCGAGGGTTTAGTTACCCTTTGATGTCATTCGGCTAGGATTTACATCTGCTATAACTGATTTTATATGAAAATTTTTTGTCACTCTCAAGGGAGCGTTATTAACTGCTTGAAATTTTCCAGCATCTTTGTTCAGTCTCATGTGAACTCCTTCATTTTCCAGTGGCCTTCAGGAATTTTGCACCAAAGGAATCTCAGTCCATCTCTATACATTAAACATTGACACGTAGCATTGCTAGCAGAGAGTTGTATGCATTTCACACCCTATGCAAGGATTTAATCATTTAGGACATTGTATTGCTGGTGGGGAAACAACTCGCCTCCTACCTTTGTTGAAGGAAACCTGAAAACTGCCATTGCTTACTCTCCTAAAAGTCCTAGTTGCTGGCTGTCATGTGAATTTAATGTCTTCAATCCTATGGATTAAGGTCCTGGAAACAGAATAGACTTAATATGCTACTCAAGACCTTCCATTAATTATGTAATTTTCTTTTCTTCAACCACAGACACCCACAGCGTTCGGCAAGCCACGGCCATGCTTCCTTTCTTCTCCTAGCAATTTGACTGACAGAAGCAGGAGCCTGTGACTCCAATGCCCTCAGTACCTACCTCCAGAATCCAGATGATTGAGAAAGTAGTGAGGACCGGTGACAACAGAACACAGGTAAGCTTTTGGGGACGGGGACAATGAAAGGTACCGGAGCTTTTTCTTTATCTTAATGCAGACAATGCAATAAAATAACAAAATGCCTAGTGTTTAGTACCACTTGTTAAATGTCAAAATCAATCTGAATGAATCTGACTGCCCTGCTTGCACATTCCCTGTAATTGCAAACAACCTGACCTTGAACCCCTGCACCCAAATCTGTAAAAATTCAGGCCAGTGTGTTCCCTGTTTCAGCACCTCTGTATTTCTACTACACATACTGGGCAGTGAAAGGTAAGTTGCACAACATATTCATGTAATGAGAGGTTGTAGGACCACACAGAGAAGCAAGATAAATCATCAGATCTCTGGATTTGGTGTATGCAGTGGACCTTCCTTCTGATTTTACTTCGCATGAGGCTGAAGGCTGCTATGGTTCCTAAACTGTATTTTACAGAACAAAACACAAGGCTAGAACATGATCAAAATAATAACCGTTTTGTGCTTTTAATATCGGCTACCAGCAATGTAATTTTTGGTCCAGTATGTAATATGCTGAAGGTCAACTTTGGCTAATATTAATACCCCTTAAGGACGTCTGTTTGGAGGAAACGCGTTGGGACGGAGCCTGTGCTGATGTCATGGCACATGCTGGAGCTGGAGCTGGAACCAGCAGCACTGTTTACTGTTTGACATGCCAATAATATGGAGAGATTGTGAGTGGATACACAGTTATTTTTACCAATAAAGCAAACGGTTTTACACTATGGAAGGCTTTTATGTGTTTCCTTTGCCGGACTAACATCTGTGGAGCGACTGAGGTGATCTGACCAGTCTCCCTGTTGGTGTGTCCTGTGGTTCCCCTATTGCTGGATGCATTGGCTGCAGCAGTGTCCACACATTCTAAGGCATTTTTAGACCACCTGCTATAATGTGGGGTCTCCCTGTCTGGAAAGAGGCTAGGTGTGGCATGAAGGTGGATCTCTTTGGGGGCATTTTGTATGGATTATTCATTTGGATGGACTTTTTGGGACTTATTTATGTGTGATATTGCTGATGGTGTTTATATATTCACATCTTGATCTATGCACTTATATATTAAGTATAGGGATGTTTGTTTTCATTTTTTTGGTTTACATTTTAAAGGTACAGCGCAACAATTACATAAGTAAATGTAGTGCAGAGCTTAATGTGAGAATAAAGTAAATCTGAAAGAAAATAATATATAGTCCAAAATATTAACACCACGGTGACAAACCGAAAACCCTTTTTGATGAGAATCACCATACAACCATCCATGAAGTGCTCAATTATCGCATGGTCCACCACCATAAAGAGGGGCATACACGCTTACGGATTAAATGGAATCCCATACCGTGGGTACAGAGTCAGTGACGCTTGTTTGGATATGACACACAAGGCAGTAGAATGGACACCTCTCCCCTAGGAACGATCAGGTAATTAGCATATCATATATAACTCCCTGGATAGGTCCCACATGTAAACTCGTGGTCAATCACCAACATTAGCTAAATAGAAAAGAACAGTGCCACACAGTGTAAAACTGCTGGAATGTTTATTAAAAATAAAAGAGTAATGCCACGTACACACGAGCAGAATGTCCATCAGAAAAAGTCAGATGGGAGCTTTTCATTGTATTTTCCGACCGTGTGTATGCCCCATCGGACTTTTTCTGTCGAAAATTTTGACGGACTTGGATAGTGAACATATTCTAAATTTTTCCGACGGAACTAATTACTAAAGGGGAAACCCGCTCGTCTGTATGCTGTTCCGACGTACCAAAAACGACGCATGCTCTGAAGCAAGTACGAGATGGAAGCTATTGGCTACTGTCTATTGAACTTCCTTTTCCTAGTCACGTTGTACGTGTTGTACGTCACCTCCTTCTGGACGGTCGGACTTTGGTGTGACCGTGTGTAGGCAAGACCACTTGAGCGGAATTCCGTTGGAGTTCCGTCGGAGAAACCTTCGGAGTTTATTCCGACGGCAAAACCGGTCGTGTGTATGCGGCATTACACTCACAGATTATGAAGTATCAAAGCGCTTGTGTATATCAGCCATCAAGGGAAAATAGAAAGATCGCTTTCTGGATATAAGAACGCGACCGACGCGTTTCGTCATAACAACCTTTGGGGCTAAGGAGCCGTGCCCAATCATCACGCCTTATAAAGGGTGACAACCAAAGGAGGTTATGTCCAGGACTAAGGAGCCATTGTCCAATCATTGTGCCTTATAAAGGGTGACAACCAGTGGAGGTTATGGCCAAATCCGCAGTTCGATCCTTGTTCTGAGAAGCAAGCGCCCTGTGCTCCTAGCCTCGCTCTGAATTCCGATCATGGAACTTACAGAGCCAGAAAAAACACCAAGCCTCCTTTTGATTTCCAGTGCCTATGACACTCAAGCCATAACTTTTTTCTTTTTACACAACCTTAAAATCACAATGGATAAAATAGGGCTTATTACAGCGCAACAATTATTGCACAATAATATTGATACTTGGCTGGCATAGTTGAGTTGATAGTTGATCTCCTTTTAGCTTCTGGCACCTCATAGGGTCTCCAGTGGATTTCCTTGTAGTGTTTTTTTTATCTCTGCCCCTTGTCAAAAGACCATAGCAAAGGTGTTACTCTCTCATAACAGGACTCCCCCAAAAAATGGGAACATTAAGCATTATGATGAATCTATCGG
This sequence comes from Lithobates clamitans, assembly GCA_037952925.1. Lineage (NCBI taxonomy): Eukaryota > Metazoa > Chordata > Amphibia > Anura > Ranidae > Lithobates > Lithobates clamitans. Next base: position 891,092 of record JBBGZY010000628.1, read on the forward strand.
GAAGGGCGACACCCATCATTTAGTTGGGATTGACATCAATATTGACCGAACACTTTTTATAATGGAAGAAGAGATGGAAGAGACCAACGTGCTTCAAGTTGCCACTGACCACACTACCCTCAAATACTGTATCAGTTTTGGGTAGTTTTTGGCCTTCGAGGTCTCCTTGGTTAATTTACAGATTGTATTTAAAAATAAGCATGAACATCAAGACACATCACTGTGTATGCTAATATAAAGAAACATATGAAGGAACAATGTGGACCTTAGGAGCGAAGAAGCAAGTTATGTTCTATTATCTCTACATTTGATTCATATTTTTTTTTACTTTCCACCATAAATAATAACTAGTGTTCAGATCCTTGTGAAAAACAGCACTTAGGAATTTTTCAGAGACGCAGCTTCACAACCCAGTGATGTTCGAATTGACAGCTGTGTAAATGCCGGCCTTAATTTTTTTTTTTTTTCTCCTTTGGAAATAAAGCTGGACAACATATTCCCTCCTTGTGGATCGTCTCTCTGGCCCTGCCGCAGTCAGCTCTTTGAATATTTAATGTCCTGATGAGAGAGGTTCCACCTGCTGACACAGTCAAAGTGGTACAACAATACACACACGCGTACAAGATCATCAATTGACTCTTCTCTCAGTCTGCTGGGTCAGGGCTTTTCTCCTGTTTTATCCTTTTTATAACTTCATTTTTTTTTTTATCCTTTTAATTGATCCTTTCACTACTGGAGCGAAACACTGCGAGACAGCTGTGAGTTTCATTTTTGTACAATGATGCAGCTGCATGCAGGTATGTTAAACTGCACGATTTGTTCAATTCCAAGCACATTTTATGAGCATTTTTTAATAAAACCCAATGTACCAGTTCTGTGCCAGCTTTGAGAGCAGATACATCCATTTTTTTTTTATGTAAAACCAGCCATGAGAAAAACATGGAGGCTGCCATTAGTGACCTCTCCTTCTGGAAACGTTGGAAATACTAAATGTCTGTCTGTTATGCTGACCCTCTTAAAACCCAACTTTCAGTTTTAATCAGCTAAATACATTCCAAGCGCCTCAAACAAATGGTGTTAAACATCTTACAGTTCATTTTCTTTAGGAAATAGCCACAGCCTAAACAATACACAGCTGCAGAGTAGAAAAGCATCTCCCCAGGAGGGGCTGCCAGCATGCTGCAGAGAAGGACCCTTGCTCTCTTTGTTGAAGCAGTGGTCTCTCTGCATAGATCTGCCACAATCAGCGCTAGGGTGCTCCAATCAGCAACGAGTATAAGCTTTCCAGACTGCAGAATTAAAGCCCTGAGTCAGCGGTTGTTGGACTTCTGCAAAAGGACTGCTGCTTCCACATAGCTGGCAATGGTCCTTCTGTGTTGTGTGCTGGCAAGGGACAAGCTTTTTTACTCAGGAAGTGGCTGTTTGCTAAAGGAGCTGAACTGTAATGCCCTGTACACACAATAGGATTTTCCGACAACAAAATTGTACACACGATAAGATTTTCCGACAACAAAATCCATGTTTTTTCTTCCGACGGATGGCTCAAACTTGTCTTGCATACACACGGTCACACAAATGTTGTCGGAAATTCCGAATGTCAAGAACACGGTGACGTACAACACGTACATCGAGCCGAGGAAAATGAAGTTCAATAGCCAGTGCAGCTCTTCTGCTTGATTCCGAGCATGCGTGGAACTTTGCGCTTCAGAATTGTGTCGGAATTTACGACAACGGATTTTGTCGTCGAAAAATTTGAGATCCAGCTCTCAAATTTTGTGTGACGGAAATTCCGATGGAAACTGTCCGATAGAGCTGCACACGGTCGGAATTTCCGACAACAAGCTCCCATCGAACATTTTCTGTCGGAAAATCCGACCGCGTGTACGGGGCATAAGTCTTAAAGCGGAACTTCAGTCATTTTTTCATCTTTCCATCCATTAAATCTCCTGCCCTTGTTGTTTTTACTTTGGATAGTAAAACATTTTTTTTTTCTGCTAGTAAATACCTTATACAGCCCCCTTCCTGTTTCTTGTCTGGTAAAAAGCCTAGCTCTCTCACTCTCGTCAGGAAGGGAGGGGGGAAGGGTCATAAGAGGGCCAATGAGAGCTGTACAGTTGGAGGTGTGCCTCTGTGTGTCTGTGGAAATCCAGGAAGTGAACAGGCAGCAGCTTCAGCTGCCCACAGTTAAAATGGGTGCAACCAGACTCAGTGGCAGGAGATTTCTGCAGCATTATTGGCAAGTACAGAATCACAGTATATATAAAATAATATGCAAAGTAGTTGGAGGGAAGCTTCAGAATGGCAAAGATGTTTTTATTACAAATTATGTGAGCAGACTGCAGTTCCTCTTTAAATTCCTTTTCACCTGGCATGTATTTAGCTTCTTCTACATGTCAAAGCTGTCAATATTGGGGGCCACCGGATGTCTTAAAGCAGTGCAGGCCCATGCATGAAATAATTAAAGATCTTTCCCCTAGGCCACTATGGCGACACTGAACTACTATGATGAAAGTATGCAAGAAAAAAAATACTAAAAAAGGGAAACAAAATTTAAAAAAATTGAATACAATTTATTATTATTATTTTTTTCACCTGTATCATGTGATTAGCTGTAGCCAATCACAGATCACAACCACAAGCAAGCTGTTCATGAATGGGAAACCTATCATATCTAACATATCTATTGTTTATATAGTTATCACCGTATAAGTAATAACAGTGTAAAGAAAAAACCCTGATCCCCCTCTCCTAGTACAGTGTCACAGCTACTCTGATGACAGGATGTAAAAAAATAGTAACAGAAGGAAAAAAAAAGAGAAAAAAAATGTAGTAAAAAAATTATTTAGATCTTCTTTTTTTATATACTGTCACCAGTCAGTATCCCTGATCACTGCCACACCAGTCAAATGATGACACAGTACAGCACTGGTGACAGTATGTTAAAAAAAATTGTGAAAAAAAACTTCTTTTTTTTTTAATTTCTTTATTTTCCAAAAAATTGTGACAAAAAAATTAAAACTTCAAAAACCTTGCTATGCCTCTTACTAAATACCTCAGACTGTCTACTTTCCAAAAAGGTGTCATTTGGGGTGAGAATTTGTACTGCCCTGGTATTTTAAGGGCCTCACGAAATAAGATAGGCTGTCAGTACATCGGAATTGATCAATTTATATATAAAAAATATATATATACACCATTGTTTGTAGATGCTATAACTTTAACACAAACCAATTAATATACACTTATTTGGATTATTATTTTATTTTCTTTACCAAAGACAGGTAGCAGAATACATTTTGGCCTAAATTGATGAAGAAATTTGATTTTATTGGATATGTTTCAGAAAGTAGAAAATAATATTTCCTTTTCCTAAACTTTTCGGTCTTTTTTTCGTTTATTTCGCAAAACATAAACACAGTGGTGATCAAATTCACCAAAAGAAAGCTCTATTTGTGTGAAAAAAAAATATATAAATTTAATTTGGGTACAGTGTTGCATGATAAACTGATGAAAAAAATAGTTTTTTATATATTTTTGGGGGATATTTTTTATAGCAAAAAGTAAAAAATATTGAGTTTTTTTCAAAATCGTCTCTTTTTTGATTATAGCGCAAAAAATAAAAACCACAGAGGTGATCAAATACCACCAAAAGAAAGCTCTAGTTGTGGGGGGAAAAAAAGACGTCAATTTTGTTTGGGTGCAACGTCGTACGATCGCGCAATTGTAAGTTAAAGCGACGCAGTGCCGAATCGCAAAAAGTGCTCTGGTCAGGAAAGGGGGTAAAATCTTCCGGGGCTGAAGCGGTTAATATTACATTTTAAAATCACTTTAATTTAACAGTTTTGCCTTTTCTGAAGATCCTCTTACTTTTCTCTTATATTTCATCAGAAATTTGAAAGTGGCTATGCTGGTATTTTAAAATAATTTTCAGACACCCTTTGCTTTTATATGTGAACTTATTATGTGCAAAAATATAAACCCATAATTAAAGAAAACAAAACTTTAAAAAAATAAATAAATTCTGTTCAATAAGTATTGATTCCGATGCCGCGATTACAACTGAACTAAGTAAAGGGACATTGGGGGGACTGGGATTGTCCTCCATTAACAGGGACTAGTGGCAACAGTATGCAGTCTTTCTTTTTCCATCACCAATGTGTGCCAGATTCTCCTTCCATCCACAACTCTCCTGTCCGCTGCCATGCTGCATCAAAGCTGTCCAGTGATTTTCCTTCTATTGCCGCTAACCCCTACCTGGGATACATACTTCTTTACATTCCACACCAGTGGCATGTCCATATGGATATATAAAGAAGTATGTCCCCCAAACAGGGCACGTGTCTTGCAGTTCCAGATATTGGAGTTACCAGAAAATGGCGTAGTCCGTCTGCTTCCTTGAAAACTTCACTTAAAGGAAAAGTTTGGGCTGTGTGAAAAAAACACAAACGCACATACTCACCTCCATGTTGCAGCTGTCCCCTGCTGGTTCTAAACCCGAGAACTGAGCGTTCATATGACCACTGATTGCTCCGTTCTCAGTAATCTCTGAACGAAGGGTGGTGATTGTCAGTCACCGTTCTCCGCTCTGCCTCTCCAGCGCTCACTGGAGTACAGGGCTGGTGAGGGGGTGGGCACAGCTGGCTTGGGCTAAGAGCTGGAGCCAGCTGTCAATCAGGCAGGGTGGATCCCAACAATATGGTCGGGATACTTTCAGAGCCTGGAGCGGCTCTGTGATGTCAGCTGATAGTGGGCAATCGCACGCTATTAGCTGACTCTGGGTCACAGGAGAGCAAAGTAAATGCAGTCCTTCGACCCAGAAGAGAAACATGGCCACAAAAAGCTTACGTCTCTTTTAAATAACTAATAGAAAGTTACCTCAATAGTTTTTACAGCTATTCACACATGAGTAACTAGAAGGAAATTAGGAAAGGGACTCCATCATGCAAAAGCTTTTAAAGATCCTGAGTAACATTGAGGGACAATTCACATTAGATCCCCCCCATACAATGCATCTGAGTTTTGTTTTTTAGACGCACTGTTTAGAACAATATCCTCCAAAGTCCAAGACATGTAGCACAATAAAGTAAAATGTAGTTGTGATCTGATGTTGCTATTAAACACATTGCAGCTTGATTCAGCAGTGAAGTTCACCCTCAGTTCCCCCCATCATCAAACTGAGCAAAGCGGAACTTTAAGTGCAACTATTGTTCAAGCTTATAGATAACAAAAGGATGCAATTAACATTAAAATAAGAGATCCTGATTGTGGGGAAGATTACTGCTGATTTTTATTATAGATATAGTTTTATAGGAAAGGAGTACTCCAGTAGTTTTCCCGTAACGAAGGCCCCTTGAACTA